>JAVLVB010000374.1:3571417-3591931 GCA_032876305.1 Orestias chungarensis
CAGAACCGTACCTTAAAGTATGAGATTAGTACAAAATCTGTAAGTGTTGAAAGGCCGCTTGAAATTTTTATGCAATTTACAGTTAAACGGATTTTTTTTTTATTACCCACATCTAACACCTCTAATGTCAAGCTTTCGACTTTACTCACTCTATTATGATGTATGACTTTCAGTGCAGTTTAGCTGCATTACACAACATAAATTAAAATAATTTGTCATTTGAATCAGACTCGTAGACATCTGACTATCACAGTAATATCACAACATGACTGTGTGACATGCAGAGATAAATGAAACTCCCCCCAATGGGAAATTTTATTACACTAGCTGTGAAATAACTACACAAAATGATTTAATGATGAATAGTGAGCGTATATGGAGATGATGAGCAAGAGTATATGCATCTATGGTGAAGTCCCTTGTCTTTTGACTTTTCTATTTTTTTGATATCGTTTGATTCTAGACACTTAGTTTCCACCTGGCATCATAGCAAATTTCAGGTTGTTTTGAAATGAAATCTGACACGATCTCTGTGCTTTTTACGCAAAAACGTAGCAGCTGCAAAACAGAAAAGAGAAAGAGAGTGGTAGAGGGTCAAGAGCACATTTGTGCTGTGCAGCTGGCAGAGAAGGGATAGTTATTTGCCTCCAGTGCAAACTTCACAACCTTGTCCCAGTTGTTTGGCACAGACAAATGAACTGGATCCCAAAGGTGGTGCAAGCTTTTTAGCAAAACTGAAAAAGTAGAGTAGGCAGTCCTTAAATGAGTTCTGGTGCGTATTGATTCAGTTTCTCCTCACCTGAGGTTTCAGCTTTAACTACAGTTCAGTCTGCAAGAGTGAAGTTGCATATATTGTCATGACTGATGGATATTCTCTAAAGAGCACAGGTTACATGGTTTATTTTGGACGCCTTGAAACTGGGTGATATGAAATGTGTCTTAGTTAAATGTTTTCTACCTCTGCTAGAACACAGATCTGTCATATTTGATAAATACAGGAAATAGTATTTAACTTCCTAAGTATTTGACATCATCCATTGTTGCCTCTTTAACAACTGGTTGGGTCATATACAATTTCCCTCAAACATTTTTAACACTCAGTGAGTCTTTCCTCAGAATTGTTTTACTTTAGCCACATGTGTGGGTATTCCTGCATGAATGATCAAACCAACGCATCTAAAGTCTGAACTTTTATTTGACCAATCCAGAATCTTCATATTGTATCTTGGTGCTTTGGATTATTGTTCTCTTGATGCACATAAAATGACATACACCTCCTCTTAAAGTTGTCTTTTTGTCTTGTCAGTCCAGATAAATGTTGCTCAAAAGTTGTTGTTTTTTTGTAAATGTAGGACTCCTCTTATTGGCTTTCACATGGGAATGTTCCATATTCTAGTGATTCTTAATATGGTTTTCTGCAGTCCTAAAGCTTTAGAAACTGCCTGGCAGGTAGGCCCTAGTAATGCATAGCCTACTTCATGCAGTAAGACAAATTCTAATTAAGGGGTTTATTGATTATACAGGATTTACGGCTTGTAAAATTAAACACATCACATTGAGCCATATTGTCTTGGATTTTTTTTCCCCTTCTCTTATAAAGTCTGATCTGAAGCATTGAATTGTAACAAACTCAAGTAAAAAGAAATTCCCATGATGGCACATGTTCTTCGCAGTACAGTAAAGCTTTTTAGATGAAAGGGGAGCCCCAAAAGAAAAAAAGAAAAAAAACACAGCAAAGCTGATAATTGCATCATAAGGAGGAGCGAGCTTATGTGTGATACCTCAGTCCTCCCTGGGGTTGACCCACAAATGAAATGGCAGCTTAGATACACAAACCAATCCAACTTTCTAAGATTAACCCGGAAATACAGACTTATGACAGATGGAATGAACAGCAAAGCCCTAAACATATGGATGTACAGAGTTATCCAGACATTAAGCTTAAAAATGAATCCCTTAAATGTCAGCTTCAGTGGAAGATTCCTAAACTGTGGAATTCCATGGCTAGCTGTCCAGCAGTTGTTGACATTATTCAATGTGGGATAAAGCAAAGAACCAAAACTGCAACATCGACCGACACCAACAACACGGACATAAATCAATTAATGGTTTTACCGTGAGAATGGTGTTTTTGTCATCAGGCATTTACAGAGTTTCCCTACTAATGAGATTTTGTTGCTATCCTTTTAACAAAAAAAAAACAAAGGAACTTTGAGTTGTGTAAGAAATATGATTTGATTAAGTGGTCCAGGGTTGTGGTCAATTTTTGGTGAACATACACTCAGTATTTAAAGTATTTTATCAGAATATTATTAATCAAAGCATTAGAAACAAATATTACTAGTATGTTTCCTGCAGAATAGTTCAAGCAGCTATTTTGGTCATTGCACCGGTGGAAAGCTAAAATCATTTCCAGTCTCAAGTCTTTTACTGACTTTAACAGGTTTTGTTTAATATTGTTAAGTTGAAGAAAGAAGATCAACCTGATGAAGGTCAGGGACCAGTGGTATATGATTTTCTTGGATTTCAGTGTTTCCTTCAAGGAAAACTGTCCCTAAGCATGTTAAATGGTAAACGGATTGCACTAGTAAAGTGCTTTATCAAGTCCAGGTGACCCCCAAAGCACTTTACGTTACATTCACTCACTCATTCTCAAGATAAACTAGTGTAAGGTAGCTACAGCTGCCCTGGTGCAGTCTGACAGAAGAGAGGCTTCCAAGCACTGGTGCCACTGGGCCCTCTGATGACCACCAGTGGGCAAGGCGGGTGAAGAGTCTTGCCCAAGGATACATCAAATGAGACAGACGAAGTAGAGAACTCACCAGTTACGAGCCAAACTCCCACCTCCCGAGCCACCTTCACATGATACTGTCATTTTATTTTAATATGGGAATGGTGTGCTCAGCACAATGTGCAGGGTTGCTTAAAGAGTACATTTTCTTTCCACTGTACACAGGATTACTAGTTCTTGAGTCACCTGGTTGTCCCACCTGAGCTGATTAATTGGTACAGAAGCATATTAAGTGATTGCACTAGTATTCTTTTAAGATGTGCACATAAAAGGTATTTAAAGCAGAACTTTTTTTTATTTTTATCAAAAATGTAAAAGTTTTAATCAAACTTCTCATGTTTATTTTGTTATTATATCACATTGAATGACATTAATATTAAAAGGGCATGGATATTTTTGCAAGATGCCATACTTATATAGTCATCAGTCTTGAGAGCCATCTAGTGTTAAGTAACGATTTCTATAGTTCAATATTTTAAAACAAAGGTAGAAGTGCCAGGCAGCTGATGGATGTGGATAGGTGGGGCGGGTGCTTCAGGGTTGTACAGCTGCTTTATGGAGCGCTGCCATTTCTTCACATTTCCCCATGAGCTCAATGACAAGCTGACCAGAAAAGAGCAGAATAGGACGTATTGATCACTGGCTAAGAATAGAACAGAGCCACTCAGGGCATCAAACCCAAAGAAGAAGGATAGAATTGCCACCTCACCCCTGAGAGGATGAGAGAATTCAAGGGAGGGGTGCTTTTGTCTCAAATCTGACAGGGCCCCTTGATGCCTCATTACAATCTGCTGGTCCCCCGTTTCAGGTTTTTTACAAGATTCTTCTGTCTTTTCTTGAGCTTTAGAACCAAATATACCATTGATTCACCAAGGGAGGGATTTGGAATCTGTAAATGTTCAGCATAAAGCGTTCCATTCTCCATATGAATCTGTTCAGTGGATCACGAACAGAGGAAGCTACATTCGCATTTGAAAGGAAATCAACATCTCTGTACTGACTGGAACTGTGGAAGGAGAAAAATAATATTCATTTTCAAAGCGACCGCTCTGCAGCACCTTGCTTCAGTGATTGCTACCCTGGAAGAGGTGCCAGGAGGAGCAACGGAGTGCCAGATTAGCTGTGTGTGGTTTGTCTCTTGCTTTGGCCCACCTTTTATTCAGCCTCTAGGCCAGCCCTACACTGGCACAGTCTGGTACCATCTGGCAGAATCTTGGGCTTGTTGTTTCTCTCTCACTTTCTTATAAGAAAAATAAAATCATTCAAGCATAGGGAAATGGGAATGTAACTAGTGAATGGACTGGTAAAAACGTGTAACGCTGAAAGCCCGATTTTATTAGGCTTTATCAGGGAGTACATTTAAGAAATTTCCTCAAGAAAGACAGCAATTAAAATCAATGTAATTAAAGGAATTACAACTACAATGCAGAACATCACAAATGGAAATATATACATATTCATGTAAATCACACTCCCCTCAAACACATTTTCGCAGAAAAGACCTGGAAAGGACAATGTTGTCATTTTGATAGAAAGGTGAACAACAGTCTACAAAAACATTTGAGGTCTAAGGTTACGTTCACACATTAGGTCTTGATTCTCAATTCAGTCACATTTTCAACAACGAATGCCGCTGTCTGTGGATCGACTTTAAAGCTGTTGAGCAATGAGAGCCGACTATATTATCAATAGATCATAAGAAGATAAAGTGGCTAAGAAAAAAAGAAACTCACCTCTGCTTTCGTCAGCCATCGTGTACATTTAGATTTACCACGTCTGGGTTCTTCACGTACAGAATTGTGTCAATGACGTGAATATCTGATCAAATGTGACATTAAAGATGCTTCCAGATTTATTGGATATGTTCAGGGTACGAGTTGTGTGGTGTGGGTTGCATTTTTACACAATGTTAATGTTAGCCAATGTGATTAAAAGGTGAATAGCACTAAACATATGGGGGTGCATATGACAAACTTTGATTTTGTTTTGTTACAATTTAATTCACATGTTTGTTTGTTTTAGTGAATGGTTGAAAACAAGGAAAATTCAAACTAATATAATACAAGGGATAATACAAGAAACTTCCCAATATAAATATTTACAGTCAAATGACCTACCATAAAGAGGTCTTACACAGTCCAAAGACCATGGACATATACATAAGAACCACCAGCACGAAATCTATTTTGCATAGCAGTGGGTTCAATAAAAAAAGTCTGTCAGACGGACCTTCATGGTCACTGAATGTAAGAAATAACTTGAAGATCTAGACAGACAGTAGGTGAAAGCAAAAGATGAGGTAAAATTGGTAAATTGCCTTTTGATGCCTTGGATTGCCAATTTACCCAGAGCTTGGTCAGAAGTTAAAGATCATAATTAACACTGTATGCACGGTAAGTGTTTGGTTAAGTAACTAAACCCAGTCCTGTCGCCCAACAATTTCTACATATGTTCTCCGACATGTATCACAAAGTAAGGTTGTGCTCCCTTAGATTTAGAATTACAGTTTTCAATATTACAATCATAATATTTAGTAAAACATAAAACCAAACTCATATTCTTTGTCTCTTAAACCCTTCCAAAGCAAACAAGGTAATGAAAGAGAACCGGTGCTTCATAGGCAATCAGTAAAAACCAAGCCTGATATTTAACCCAGGTTTAAACCTGGGTTAAACCTGGAAATAGGTAACATGGGAACTGAAAGGTGATTTAGTTGTGATTTCCGACATTATTAGTAAGAAAAAAAGAATCCATTCCAGATGGTTTTATTTTTACACAACACATTAAAACAGCCTCTGTCTTGATCTAGGAAAAAGATGCATCCTGTAGGATTTTGCCGTTTCAGGCTCACATTACACAACTACTATGTGCAGATGATCCAACTGGTAATGGTCTTTACTATGGGTTCTTGTCCGTAGGTTGTTCACATTAGTCATTTAAAAAGAACACGTTCATGTTACAGTAAAACATTATCCCAGTTTACCACCTTGTTTTAATTTCTAATGATCCGAATTACACTCACACTTATGGATCGTTACTGTCCTTTTCTTCATAGGTTCATAGTGATGTTGATGGTAGTGGAGTAGTAGTCTGGAAAATGTTTTCTTGGCACAATTTGAGGCCTTAAGTATTATTGCTTAAACACCACATCTGCTATGGACAATTAAGGGAGTCCTGAAGCCACATAATCCAATCTAGTGAGTCTTCAAAGTTATTGAAGCAAGATGCAATATAACATGTGGAACTCGAGACTTTTTAACTTTTTATCACACTATTTCAAAGAAATCACTTTCTGTAACTGCTGGTCTACACCTGAAGGACTGCTAGGAAGGTCACCAACGAATCTGATCAATACACACACACTTAGAAACATATAGAACTGCTCCTCTCTCAACTTCTATCTCCTACATTACACCAAAAAGCACCTTTCAGAAGAGCTTGCACTACTTGTCAAAGCCACAGTTTGGAGACACTGGTGCAGATGGATGGTCATGGACCATCCATCTGCACCAATGGACTGGGGGGGTAACGGTGTCAAAGATGAGAGGGGGAAGAGTGTCACCCTGGTGATGTAAATGCTGCAGAGCTGCCCTTAAGAGGAATGAATGACAGTTCACATTTCACAGACACTGACATCAAACAATGCTAGCTTGGTCTGGGAAGTCTTCATTTGTCACCTGAGCATGTTCCTTTCAGCTGCTTCGAATCAGATAGCTCTTCGAATCCATATTCATAAAAACATATAGTAATTGTTACTCTTGGATGAATAAAATTTTGATATTGGTTGTGTTTATTAATAAGCAGTAAAATGTAGTATACAATTACCATTTCAAGCATTACCCGTAATTTTGCACAAATCAATACTAAAACATACCTTATTAGGCTAAAACATTATGTGTAAATAATCTTTGAAGAATGCAGAAGGATGAGGTAAGATAAAGCTTTTTATTGTTTTATATACTTGTTGGACTCAAAGCTGCTACATAGTATTAACTCACTAACACATTAACCACAATCTACATATAGCATAATCTACTAGGTCACCAGGTATCACATTGCACGCCAAATATTTCCTCTATAGTTCATCAAACATGTTTCCACAGGCCTAAAAGCGTAGTGTGGTCCTGAGAGATGTTTTGCTGGGAAATGACCTTTGCTAAGATAAAGCTAGGGCAGCTATTTATGTTTTAGTGTAAACAGCTCTTTTTTTTCCGTTATACTTATATTGCAATGGGAATTGCAATGGCAGTTTTGTTTGTAACCCTTTTAATTAATGCTTTAAGTCCTCTCATGGTTGTCCTTTGAAAACTGCCAGCAAGGAAGTTTGAATTAGCAAAATTAATGTCTGAATTCCCACATGTTTAAAAGCAGAGTGGGTGTTTCCTCTTAAACTTTAAAAAGGACTGGAAAGTAAATAAGAAAATTGAGTTCTACATGTAGACAAGGACAGTTTTTTTTAATAGATTGGAGGTTTTTAATGGTTGTTTCAAAATCTGTCATTTCTCTATGTCAACTGTTTACACCCAAACATAGTAATTAGTGGGTAAAAACAAGCACTCCTTTTGCTCTATAAGGCATGCAGGACTAACAGCAGATTCATTGTGAAATTGGTACCGTCAGAAACAGAGCATAAACACTTAGAACAGAACATATAGTCATCACTAAGACACAAGTCTAAATCTATGCAACATTGCAGTAAAATAAAGCATTAGACTGAACATTTTCAACCTCCTGTGGCTGCAGTTTCACAATCCACAGTGGTTTTTGTGTATTTGTGGGGGGGGGGGGTGTAGTTGATTCCTATGCAGTTTACGTCTGTAGGTCCTTGCCATATTCAGTGAATTGATCTGTGTTCATTATTGTTAATGGGGTTTTAACAAAGAATGTGTTTCTTTCTGCTTTTAGGCTTTTGGTTTGTCTTTGAGTTCTGTTCCTTGTCCGTTTCTCCTTGCCGAGAACTGGAAACCAAGGTTGCAGTTCTCACAGGTTCACCTAAATGCAAATGTGCCCGGTCCGATCAGACTTCCATTCATTGATGACATTTTGATGGTAGGGACAGAATTAGGTACATTCCGCATTCAAATTCTTGGTTCAATCCTGTGTTTTTATCAATGATACAGATAAACGGTGGTACTATAACGGTATAGGTGATATTTTGGTGACACACTATGCATCAACTGAACCAACTGTTTAAAAACTACAGAATTCCTAAGTGCTGGGCCTGACCATGTCCCATGGTGATGAATTTCACAAGACTCATTTTTCCCATAAACAAATATCAGTCCAAAAGAATATTTGGAATGTGGTGAAGCAGGATTCACATTTTGAATGTATATTTGACAAATGTGGATTGACCACCATAATGTTGGCATTTCATGGAGTCAAGTCCCAGAGCAATGTTTTTGAAAGCTTTTTAAATAATTTATATGGTGAATTAAAGCAAGTTTGAAAGCCAAAAAAAAACACAATACGTGAACAATAAAAACTAAAAGCTGGTAAAATGCATGGGAAATTACTTGAACCACTGATGTTGACATTTATATCGCTTCTTTAGATTACCCACAACAAATAGAAATCAGTACCAATGCCATTTCGATTTTATAGAGTAAGGGTGATTTATTTTTTGAATAATTCAAAGGTTAAACATGCAGTTAAGAAAGCATTTATTTACACTTTCCAGGGAGGTCATATGGTTGACAGTGTTTGTGTGTTCTTGTTTCCACAATTATTCGAAAAGCAGCAGATGGATCAGCATGAGACGTTTATCAGATGTAATTCAAGTTTTGGAGGTAAAATTTACATCAGGCTTTAAAGTCAGACTCATTGTGTCAGTAATTCTGATGTATGCGGCCATTGGCTCCCCTTGTTTGAAGTGGGGTCAGTTTAGCTTACCTGCAGTTTATGGGAAGATTAACTGTGATGATGAGCTGTTTTTATTAAAAGATTACCCAGAGACAAGACTCGGTTTGTAAAAATACACAACCAGCCAAACTATTTCTCGTGCGAGGCTTTATGTAGAATAATACAACCATTAAAAAGCTGTTTGACAGGAGCTTCTTGACTGATGGATTTAATCAGAGGTAATCGGAGGGCAAACATTTCCACAAGGTTGTTTGACTATGAGAGTGCATTTTTATAAAGCTGCCAATGCAATGAAGCGAACAGCATAACAGTTTACTTATGTAAAAACCTATCGTGCGAGTGTGTTCTAAGTCGCTTTGGATAAAATCTTTGGCTAAATGCATAAATGTAAATGTAAAAGATACACTTGTGACTACAAATAATCAATAAACAGCAGACAACAATAATTTTCACTGGTGGTTACACTTCAGCGAAGGCGCTCATAGTGGAGCTTATTTTTTTAAAGCACTTTAGCCTATTTGTTCGGATAAATTCAAAAGCCATCTGAAGCTAAATGCATGTAAGAGTTTCTCAAGATTTTGCTGGGACATCAATCTTTTAATCATAGATATGTTGTGGTAGAAGGCCGACTTTGTACCTGTGTTCATCTTTGTTTGAAGGTTCAGGTCTGAGTCCATCCAGTGTAATGATGAGTCCATCACTACACCCAGATTCCAGGCATGACCGGTAGTTTCTAGCTGTAATAAGTGTAGGCGTGCATTGACTGTTGATTGTTCATATTTGAGTTCATAGTTTATGAGTTGAATTTTGTATCTCTCCAGATGGAGAAAGTTATGGCACATCCATCTGTTCAGTGCTTGGATGGGCCTGTGTTACCTTGGTGACATTGTAATGCAGAGCTGTGTATCAACTGCATAGTTTTGGTAACTAATCGGATTACTTGTTATAATCTGTGTTTACCGGAGCATTTAGATATTAAACAGCAGTCTCCCAAAGACTGAACCTTGAGATACTCCACATATTGCTTCTGTCCACTATGAGAAGTTACATATTGATTCAAAGGAGTCCCAGTTGTTCAGGTACAAACGGAAACAGTCAATTACAGAGCCAGGGAATCCAACCCAGCTCTCCGGTCGCTCCAATATACCGTGGTCAACTAGGTTTCGTGTTAGTGTAGGCCAATGCATAGTTTTGTGCATGTCAGGCAAGAAATACATTTGTCTAATATTGTTGTATAACGTCACCCTGATTTAAACATCTCTAATACTGTTTCCCTGACCCACCACACAGATGGATGCTGTCAGCTCATTGGGTTACTTCTGAAGGCAACTGGGTCACTGGATTTTAATTAAAAGATAATGAAAACAAAATAAAAATTTTAATTCAGTCATTACTCCTTTTTACTTCACAGTAGTGCACTGTACGATAGTCTATTCCATTGAGCAGCTGGATAGCTCAATTGGAATGTCACCAGATTTCCAATCCAAAGCTCATGGGTTCAAATCCAGCCCAGGGCAACAGTACACCACAGCAGCATCCAGTGTGGGTCCTTAGGCAAGACCCTTTGCACTACTGCCTACCTGGCACCTGCAAAAATGGCTTCCTCAGTGTGGTTTACACCAATAAACAATTTCCTACAGGATCAATAAAGTATACGTTATTATTATACATGAAAACTTAATAAAAAGCATAAAAAATGATTGGAATGTGAAAAAAACATGTGTTAAGCTTTTCATAAGGCACTGTACATATGTTTTGACAAGATTTAATAAACTAATAATTTTATTTGTTTTTTTGTTTATTCATCTTCCCCTGATGTACTATCGAAAGCCTGCTTTGACGGATATTGATGTTCAGAATTTATTCATGTAGACAGAAGCTACAAAAGATTGTTTTCAAAGGAATAAAATTGAAGCATGCACATCCATTGTGCTGTGGTGTATTTGCTTTCTTCTCTTTTTAACAGAGGCCCATAAAAAAAGTTTACAGGGTTTCTGCTCCCTTCTGCTTTCATCAGCACATCACTTTGAGCTCCTATTATGCAAATGAAATCACAGCTCTATAAACCATATGTAAATGAAAAACACAAGCATGTCCGCGCAAAATTACAGCCATAAATTTGATCAGCAGTACACTAATAATCAGAACAGTAAGTGAAGCTTTCCTGCACCTCACAGCTCACTGAGATCCCTTTTCCATTCATCAATGAGATGCGCCAGCCCAGACGCTTCAAATTGCCAGAGTTTTGAAGGCCGATTGTCAGGAAATTTGCCGCCGACGTTATGATTGTTTGCTGCATTTCCAAATAGGCTTTCAGAAACCTCAAAGTGCTATTAAAGCTTGGCCCACAGCTGATAAATACACTGTTAGCTTGTGTCTTTCAAATATATTGACAATGCTTCACTCAGTTCTTCAGCAATTTCAGTTGATCTAATGGCACAAATGCAAATTTGTGTCTGTGTAACAAGTATATGGTGTTAAGCTAGAAGCAAGACGTGCATCAGCTCACATATAAAATATATATTCTTCACAGCAGTCGGAGTTAAAGAGCCAGCACATGAAGCAGGGAGCCGAAGGAAATGAAGAGCCTGATTTAAAGCCATGTGGACTGAGTTGGATCCCATCAGCATCTGATCCAATATTATGAAAAAAAATATTCAGGAAATGCCATTAGTGGGGTCCAAGACCGTGAAGTGAATACTTTGACAGCAGGACGGTAAAACGAATTCATTTTGCATAAGTGCAACATCTGAGGTAGGAAATCACGCGTTTACAGTTGATGGCGGCTAACAGAAAACCATTTAAAAACTTTCCAGCTTTGCTACTGGGTGCAACCAAATATAAATAGACACACTTTTAGGCCCTTCACAGAGATGTTAAACACTGCAAAATCATGCAGCAACCTCCCTCTGTGTGTTTTCGTTTAATGTGTATTCCAATGTAGTTTTCCAAGAGAAGTATTTAATGGATCCTTTATATCTGTTTATGAGCAATTACAGAACGTTCTCATTAGTTGCAAAAAATTATGACACATTATTCTGAAATAAATATGGCAGTGGGATTCTGTGGAGTGGTTTAAAAAAAGTGAGTGTCTCCCACAGATGGTAGAGTATTTTTCCAAATGATGGCTTCTGCATGGATAGTTGACATTATTTTCTTCTAGATTCTTTAAAAACATGTTAGTCTTATGTATCACTTGAACCTTTTACAGTTAAACTGCCTTGGTGTACCTCTAATAGATAAAACTGGTACAATATAGACAGTCTAAGTAAATAATGATCAGGTACAGATATAATAGTCTTATATTCAAGTTTTTAAATATGGCCCTGACTGACCATAAAACACCAATCCTTACTTTAATTAAACTAAGTTATGCTTGTAAAGACAATTAGACAGAAGAAGATGCTTAATCAGCTTTTAGAAGAATCCAACTTGACCTGAGGTTTAGTTAATTATGGTGTGTTGGGTGGTTGAAATATACTAATGCTTATACTAATCCTAAACCCACAGAGAATTTGTCCTAGTACTTTTCCTATTCCATTTGAGATTTAGTGCCAAGATTTGTTTTCTGTTGCTTATCATCCTATCTGCCTGGATGTTAGCTAATTCGCTAATTATTTCAGTGTATCAATGTGCAAAACTGGAAGAGCCATAACCCATAGACGTGATGATAAACTTTAAGAGTAAGATAGTTGTACAAAGTGTTGAATCAGGGAAAGAGAATACAGATTTATGCTACATGCAGACTGCTAGGCAATCTTAAGTTGAGTGTATTGCCAGGAAACACTAATAGGCTGCAGAGAAGACAGCTAGACGTGTACCCAAAATTTTCCATTTGTAGCACAACCACTCTTCACATTGAGAAACAGTATGCACCGTTTGAAAATATGCATTAAAGGTTGTGGTTGTTGTTTTATAAACTTTAAAAAGTTAAAATGGGTATCAAAATTTATAAAAGCCAATGTTGTTGTTTTTTGTAACAAAGGAAAAATGATCTCTGTGACTTCTTTAAGTGCCATTCTTGTGCTATTATTGTAGTCTTTCCTCAGTGGCGTCATCTGGTGTAACCCGACGACAGAGTAGTTACATTACTGTAAAACGGTTTGGTCAACATTATAAGTGATATTCTAAAACCAAAGGGGCGGAAAGTGCTTTCATATGAGGCCCCAAACAGAGGGAAAAATTATTAACTAGTAGTCAAGCTTTCTGTTTGGCTCCTGCTGTGCTAATGGGCTCAGCTCAGTGTGACCAGCCCAGCATGAAACTTGTCACGTTAGCGCTCACGCAGACTTTGACCCTGTCACCTCTGCAGCAGCTTCACAAGTCACTGACCGCAGTGTTTTTGTGTGGTTGAAGCAGAAGAAGAGTGCTTTTTTTCTTTGTTCTTGTAATTACATATACAGTGATAGACAAGGCATGCACTCTAAAGGAGAGGTGGTGACTGTGGGTTGCACTTTGGATGCTTGTTGGATATCTCTGCCTTATTGTGCAATGACCACGGAATAATAATTTTTAAAAAGCCTGATGTATTCCAAAGTTTATCATTTATTTAGCATTTAGAATGCTATTATGTTATTTTAATTGGTTTTATCGAATGTAGATTTGAATAAATTAATACTTAAAAGGTGAATTTTCTCCCATGGTTTATCAGGCCTATAAGCTTTTTAAAGTAAAAATAACTCTTGTTTTTTTGACTGAAAGTTTAGGCCCCCTTTTTTAAGCAGTGGTTAATTAAAAGATGTTTGAATGAGCTATTAAGTCAGTGTTTTAACCAAACAGTTAAAAGCCGTAATTGGTGAGTTATAAATGTTTCATTAATCCATCCATTAACCAAAAATAAATACATCTGAAAATAGCTGCAGACTGCCTATTAGCTGATGGAAGCTCTAAAACTGATTCAATTAATGTCACTCTTTTCAGTTGACTGATAAAGGGGCTTTACAAGTCGATTGGAAGTAATTCAGTGCAAAGTTTATTTGATGTAACTTTTATGCCAGAGAAAAAAAATGATAATTTGAGAAACTAATGTTTTCATGTAGAAACACTCTCCCGTCACATCAACAGATATCCTCCTTGTGTTACATACAGTGAAATTTGGCTTTAATTAATAATACATCACCAGTATGTTTCTACACATCCATCCTGCAGACAAATGTGAATTTCTTTAACAGGTCAAAAACCAGAGGTGAAAGCTTGCTATGTTTACCAATTAAATAGTAAATTAAGATTAGGGTAGTTTTATCAAATGTCATGTTTCATTTGCTCAATGCTATTTTCTTTCTTCCCAGTCCTCTGTAGCATTTAAGAGTTAAGAGAATATAAAGTAACCAGCATGCTTTGTATTTCCATATGTATAGGGGATGCCTATCTCCAGAGGTACATCGCTTTTTTATTTTACTCAATTAAATACTGGCATTTGATCATGATTTTTTATTGTCTGATTTTTATTTATTTATTTATTTTATTTACAAATGTTTTTAGGAATCATACGTTATACTTTCTGAGAAAAAAAAATATTAAAAAGAAGCTACCTTTATCAAAACCTATGTGGAAATCCTTATAAAAACTCAGCATTTTCACTTCTACCTTTTTTTTATCCATGAAATAAAATAAAATAAAATAAACCATATCATAATTGGCCATGACCTGATGACACATAACATTGTACCTAGTAACCTTTCCAGTTACTACTGAGTTACAACAAGTTCTTCTGTACCTTTTAAAACGAAACATTTAGTTGTTTAAAGAGTGTTTACTTTTCCCCCCAAGAATGTCATTTTATCATTTCAAATAAAGTAAAACTTGAGTTCACAGAAAATGTAACTTGTCCTATCCTTTAGGGATCCCAGTGCACAAAAAAATAGGGTGTATCATAGGCTCACACTTCCATCTCAGCTTTCACTTAATTAAAGCTTCACTTCTTCTCACCTTGTAGGACTACTGCTACTGAGAATTTTAGCATGAGACAGATGTACCCTCAAGAGCTTTCCCAAAATATCATCTGCTTGTTATTTTGAAACTTTCACCTATTATGCTCTTTGAAACTCCGCTGTTGGGTAGAAGGATTTTAAACTTTAAACAGTAAAAAACAGAGAACATTCATCCTTCAGGTTTGAGAGAGAGGTGAATCTGCTCGAAGTTATTGTTGCCCATTACATTCAGACGTAAGAGTGAAATAGGTGCTGAACATGTCAACGTTTCTCTGTCAAAACTAAATTAGATCCCACGTCAGTGAGAATCCAACAAATCTAAACTCTAAAAAACACAGAAAGTACAGAACAGAAATGCAAGAAAACAGATATGACATTGTGAGGGTTAGCCTACAAAACGTTTTTAACTACAAAAGTATTGTAAAGAGTGGTGTTATCAGTAAAAGCAAGGAGACCTTCACAAAAATCTTACAAGAAAATAACTTACAGCAACACTCAAGAAGTTTCCGTGTGGGCGCCACTGTGGACAAAAGCGGTTGTGTTTTGCCTGAATGAAGACTGCCTTTCCCATGAGAACCAGTGTCGTAAAATCCTGATCTCCAGGTCACCGGCAGTTGGATTGAAGTACATTTCTGTTTTCAGTGTCTGTTTGAAGGATGAATGTCTATGAGGTAAGGAATCAAATTGTGGTAAAACAATTTCCTATCATGATGTTGAAAATAAGAAACGGGGGAGGTCACGTATGCCATAAAGACGTCAGCTCATTTGTAGTTGTTTTGTGTGTCAGTTCCTGCCACCCTCCTCAAAGTTTCTTAGTGTCTGTTAAAATGATATGGACCCCTCGGGCAATGACATAGGGGTCATTCAACAAGCTGTAAGTCGACATAATGACCAGGTTATGAAACAAGGGACAAGTTATGAAAATATTTTATGAAGGTTGAAAAGTTACTTAGCTTACCTACTTACCTGGAATTAACAGGTGTTATCAGCATTAAAACAAGTAATCCATTCAGCCATCATAGCTTCTATGAACACTATTTGCAAAAGACTTGGTCTACTACTTAAAAACCCAATAAATGCAAGTTTGTGGTCGTAACATGACAAAAAATGTGGACAAACTTTTAATTAAACCCAGATCAAACTGTTTGAAGTAAATGTTTTTACAAAATTCTACACGGGACACACAGAAGAGAAACAAAAGCTGAAATTAGCAGGTATTTAAACTTGGCCAGCAAACCGTCTGTGAGAAACCCCACACACAATGATGTGAGAATTAAACACCAGGAAAACACACTTTCCTCTGCCACATGCCAATCTACTAACATGCCCTGCTCTTTCTACTCAGTTTCTGTCTAGCCTGAGGGCTGATCAGAACTGCTACACAAAACTTGTATTGGTTCCCAGAACACACACTCTCGATCCGTGTCCCCCGAGGCCCCTAAACTATGCTGGCCTGCCATCCTCCACATCTGAGCCATCCCACAGATGAAACAATAATTACTTAACTATTGGGGTTACATGTCACATATCAAACAATGTGGATCTGGTGGGTGGAGAGTGGTCAGATATTGGCATCCTGGTAGAATCCCCGCCACCACTACCCCATTCCCTCCCCTCCGCAGCTCATCCTCCTCGCCTCACATCGAGTTGATGATCTCAGAAACAGACCCCCTGAATTGCCTTAGTGGAAAATTACAACTTTAAGATTTCACCATATCAAATCAGATTGCATCTTCTTTCTGTGTTATTATTGTTGTTTTTGATTCTCTAACCCTTCATTCCCGGTGCCTTTCTTCATCACAGCAAATGATTTCGTCTTTTTTTGCAAATGTTGTGTCTTTTCAGCGGAACTAAATCCGATCAAACATCTCGTAATGAAACCGAACCCCGCCAGGATTATTTGGCTGCCATCACAATGCAATTTTGGATACATCAAAGAGAGGAGGACTCTGTCCTCTTAGGGATGAGGGGAGAAAAGAACAAGAAGAAAAAGTCAACCTCAGAGCACATCACACGCAAAAGGCGGTGAATTCACTCAGGGTGGAAAATAAATCTCAGGCTGGCAGTTAAAAACAAATGCATCGCTGTTACTCTCGTCTGGTTTTATTATTAATGTGACAGTCAGGGAGCAATAGCCACGGTGACAATACCCTGCAGATAATTTGCAAGTATGGTTTTAGAGTAATTGAAAAGTTATTCAATTTGAACCGCAGAACAGATATTGCATCAGGTTTCAAAAGGTTAACTATGCTCGTTTTAATATTTTTGCACCTGCTCTAATGAAAAAGTAGTTTTTTGTTGTTGTTTTTTCATTTTCCAGTTTAAAGCTTATACCTTTAAAAAAAAAACTGAAGTTGAGAAATATCATAGTAAACTTTATAGTTTATGAAGTAACTAATAACAAGACTAGTTATTTAGAAATAACTTTACCAAATAGGAGCATGACCTGATTATTAGGAAAATTGCACAAAAAGTTCAGTCTCAGTTATTGAAACATTTATTTATATGCCTCCTACGACTTATGTATTTATATAACAATAGATGAAGGAAATAATATCTACAGTGTTTAAGATCAAAACCGGCATTTAGCTTTTGAGATAAATGGATATCGGCACATTATATGCCTGAAAGATCAAGGGATCAAAAGAAACTTGGTAAATGAGGTAAAGACACATTATATGTTTAAAATCACTCTTTGTTGGTCAAGAACTTAATGAAACGCTTAACACTTTTATACCCAAACAGTCTATAAGGATTAAAATCCTTTACAACAAAACAGTGAAATAGAAAGACCAAAACAACTTTTAAAAATTGTTTTTTTAAAGCTATTTTATTCCCCGCCCAGACAAAACCTCTTACGTGAGTAGTCCTTTTAAGTCTCTAATTAACGATCGGGTAAGCTAGCTGTAGTTACTTTCTTTTTAGCTCTAGGCCAAGTTATGTAAACATGCTAGCTGGGACATTCATCCGTTCTTGTCCTGAACAGCTTCAGTAGCAGGAGTATGATTCGCTGCATGTAGCTGGAACATACTGCCCGGTTCTCTCCTCCTACAGCGTAACGGTAGCAGGCGTCGTTTCAAAGCTGGAAATCAGCCAGGGTCAAGGCTTAATTCTTCAGCCAAGATACAGACAATGGGTTCTCGATAGACTATCGTTGGATTCTAATCTTCTGGGACGAAGGAGCCTCTTCGGCATTGTCTAACGACCAATGATGAAACAGTTCAGTTAAAATTTTGTGTTTAAATAGAGATAAAAATGTCTTCCTCTTCTGCAGAACTGAGTGGGTTAATGCTGTACATTAATGGATTAGCAGTACGAGCCTTCATGTTTGTTGTACTTGAGTCTATAAGGGCTGGTGCTAACACCACTATTGCATCTACTACAGACACAGGTTTGAGTAATTTCTTGTCTTTAGGAAACTCCTAATTATATGTAGTATCCATTCAACAACGTATCTAAACCTTACTTTAGGGTTTAGTCCAAAGTGACTTTCACCAACTCAAGCCTGAACAGCTGGTACAAAGCAGGACAGATTTCTGCTTGCTAGTTACTCAAGCTTAAGTCTGACCCTACGTAATACCAAAAACCAGACCACTAAATTGATTAATGAAAAAGATGGTAACTATGTAAGAAATTACTAGTTCTTTCAGAACTTCCCAATCTTCGTCATCTTCCCATCAACTTGAACCGGTTTCCCTCTCCCTGCTGTAGAAAGACATGTCCACTGTATGATGCTGCCATTGCCTGTCAGTCTAGATCTCTATCCTCAAAGTCCTTATTAGTTAATGATTTAATTCTTGATAATCAAATTGATTTGCTTTGTCTCACAGGAACCTGGCTGCAGCATGAGGATTATGTTAGTATCAACGAATCAACTCCCTCTAATTATTCAAACTTTCACATTCCTCGAAGTACTGGGAGAGGTGGAGGAGTAGGAAGCCTTTTTCAATCAGATTTATTTATTAATCCCAGGCCAACTAATAGTTATAGTTCTTTTGAACATTTAACCCTTAGCCTTCCTCATCCAACCTCTAAAATAATTAAACCACTTCTGTTTGTTATTTTGTATCGTCCGCCAGGGCCTTACTCTGAATTTATAGATCAGATCTCAGATTTTTTATCTGATATAGTGTTAAACACTGATAAAATCATTATAGTGGGAGATTTTAACATTCATGTTGACACCAAAAATGACAGTCTAAATTTAGCCTTTACTGCCATTTTAGACTCAATTGGCATCACTCAAAAAATGCAAACACCCACTCACTCTCTTGGTCATACTTTAGACCTAGTGCTGACTTATGGCATTGAGAGTGAAAAAATTATAGTGCTGCCTCATAACCCTCTCCTTTCTGACCATTTTTTGATAACTTTTGAGTTCTTTTTCACAGAGTACTTAGAATCTGAAAGAAAATTTCTTTATAGTAGATGTCTATCGGACAATGCTGTTACAACCTTCAAAGAATCTATTCCACCTCTAATTTCTTCAGTATTTCAAAGAAACGCAGTGGAGGGCAACAAATTAATTTCATGCCCTACACAGATTGATGCTGTTGTTCATAGTATTACTTCCTCATTGCGTACAACATTAGACAACGTAGCCCCCATAAAATGGAAAGTGATTACTCATAGTAGGTTGGCTCCCTGGTTTAATTCAGAACTTTGTACCTTGAAGGGAAAAACCAGGAAATTGGAGAAGAAATGGCGGTTTTCGCTTTTAGAGGAGTCCTATTTATCCTGGAAAAACAGGATGCTTCTGTATAAAAGCGGCTGGATAGCTCAACAGAATGTCACCAGATTTCCAATCTAAAGCTTAGGGGTTCAAATCCAGCCCATAGCGAAAATACACCACAGCATCCAGTGTGGGTCCTTGGGAAAGACCCTTTGCGCTACTGCCTACCTGGCGCCTGCAAAATGGCTACCTCGGTGTGGTTTACACCAAAAACAATTTCCTATGGGATCAATAAAGTATACATTATTATTATTATTATTAAAATGACCCTGTGCCAAGCTAGATCTGCATATTTTACTTTACTAACAGAGGAGACTAAGAACAATCCTAGGTTTCTTTTTAATACAGTTGCTAAACTTACGAGAAATTAAAACTCTATTATATCATCCATTCCTCCAACTCTTCGCTGTAATGACTTTATGGAATTCTTTATTGATAAAATTGAATCTATTAAAACTAAAATTGATTGCTTCCTACCAAGCATAACTAATACCTCAGTAAACAATGAGGTACTGAATGTGGCTCTGGATCCTGATCTCTGTTTGAAGTGTTTTTTTCCAGTTGAGCCTTCTGAGCTTTCAAAAATACTTTCTTCATCTAAGCCTTCAACTTGTATCTTGGATCCAATCCTGACAAAATTGTTTAAAGAAGTATTTCCTATTATTATTACCCCCCTTTTGGGAATGATTAATTTGTCATTAGTGAATGGTTAAGTACCAGTGGCTCTTAAGGTAGCTGTAATAAAACCCCTACTTAAGAAACCTTGTCTTGATCAGAAGACTTAAGAAATTAAAGACCTATATCTAATCTTCCTTTTTTATGTAAAATCCTTGAAAAAATTGTTGCTAATCAACTGAGAGAGCATTTGAGGAATAATGACCTATGTGAAGAATTTCAGTCAGGTTTCAGAGCTCATCATAGCACTGAGACAGCTCTCCTAAAAGTTACAAATGATATTCACATGGCCTCAGACAATGGGCTCGTGTCTATTATAGTTCTTTTAGATCTCAGTGCTGCTTTTGACACAGTCAATCACAATATCCTCATTGAAAGGCTCGAACACACTGTGGGGATCAAGGGAACAGCACTAGGCTGGTTTAAATCGTATTTGTCTGATAGATCCCAGTTTGTTCATCTAAATGACAAATCTTCTCCACATTGTAAGGTTACTTGTGGAGTACCACAGGGTTCTGTACTTG
>JAVLVB010000374.1:3592031-3613756 GCA_032876305.1 Orestias chungarensis
TTGTATTTATCTATAAATCCTGATGAATCCAGTCAGTAGATTACAGGCATGTCTAGATGACATAAAAGTGTGGATGACTTTAAACTTTCTGCTCTTGAACTCTGAAAAGATAGAAGTTGTTATCTTTGAACCAGAGCCTCTAAAAAAGAAATTGCTTAGTCAGCCACTTGACCTGGATAGAATCAGGTTGGCATCTGGTGACAATGTAAAGAACCTTGGTGTTATTTTTAGTCAGGAAATGTCTTTCAAGTCCCATATAAAATAGGTCTGTAAGATTTGCTTCTTTCACCTTAGGAATATAGCAAAAATTAGAAATATTCTCTCTGGGACAGATGCCTAAAAGCTAGTCCATGCATTTGTTACTTCAAGGCTGGACTATTGTAACTGTTTATTAGCAGGAAGTTCACAAAATGCAATTAAAAGTCTACAGTTGGTCCAAAATACTGTAGCAAGAGTTCTGATGAAACTTAAAAAGAGAGATCATATCTCCCCAATTTCAGCTTCCTTTCATTGGCTCCCTGTCAAACTTAGAATAGATTTTAAGATTCTTCTTTTGACATATAAAGCCCTCACTAATAAAGCTCCATCGTATTTTCGAAATCTGATTACTCCTTATGTCCCTAACAGAGCAGTTCGCTCTCAGACTGCAGGTTTACTGGTGGTTCCTAGAAACTCTAAAAGCAGAATGGGAGGCAGATCTTTCAGTTCAAAGTTCAAATCTTTCAAGCTCCTCTCCTGTGGAACCAGCTTCCAGCTTTAGTCCGTGAGGCAGACACCCTGTCTAGTTTCAAATCTAGGCTTAAAACCTTCCTGTTTGATAAAGTTTATAGTTAGGAAGAGGTAGAGAAGACAGCCCAATCCGGTTGGGGGAGGAACTCAGTCTTGACAGACGGTTCTCCTTTGCTCTACCTTCTTTATCTATCACTCTATAGGGCTAAGTTATTTAAGTTTTTCTATAGTTATGCTGCTATAGGCTTAGACTGCTGGAGGACTATCTGACCACTTCTCTCTCTGCTACTTTCTTCCTTTGTCCAATCTACTTAGTTACTGTTATTTCAACCTTGTTAACCTCCAGTTTTCTCTTAGTGTTCTTGTCTCCATAGAAAACACACCTGGGCTGGCGTTCTGTTAGCTGAGACAGCTTCTTGGATGAGAACATGGGCTGAGACGCTTTCAGTGACACTCTACAACTGCTGCTATAAACTCTTTTTTTTAGTATCCTGTGCTTTTAATTTAGCTTTCTGTCTTTTCAAACCCCCAGTCGGTCATGGCAGATGGCTGCTTGTACTGAGCCTGGTTCTGCTGGAGGTTTCTTCCTGTTAAAGGGGAGTTTTTCCTCTCCACTGTTGCTACATGCATGCTCAGTATGAGGGATTGCTGTAAAGTCAACGACAACACAAGCCATCGTTTTGGTCTGCTGATTCCAGAGGAGAGAATGCTGCAGGTCAATGACTCGATGCAATCTGCTGGGGCTCCTTAGATTGAAAACTTTTCCAAATTGATTTGTTATGATGTATCTTTGATTTGAATTGATTTTCTGTGAGGTGCCTTGAGACGACACCTGTTGTAATTTGGCGCTATATACATAAATTGATTCTTGATTCTTCTTGATTGTGATGTTTCTGGTCGTCCACTTTTGTTTTGGTCCGTAGAATAGCTTGAAAAAGTTTAAAGGGTTAAAAAATCGTGTCAAGCCACTGTACATGACTCATTATTAATATTAACAAAACATGAGGAAATGACTTCATTTGTCACAGAAACACAGACAAAGCAAACCCTTGTTGCTGGATTGACAAAATGTCTGACTCCAAAGGTTTAAATAAAACCCGTCCATCTGTATCGCACACAAAAATGTTTCGACCGAGCCAAACCAACTGACAGCCCCTTTTAAGGGGGCTGTGATTTATGTTGGGATGTAATTCTTGCTGTCTGCATGCCACGGCAGTCTGCCAGGAAAAAATCTGAACCAATTGTGCGCCTTGTATAATGTCCAGTAAAAACAAGCTCAGGTAAAATCAGTCCCATCCAACCTGACAGCCTTAGAAATGCTGGGAGAGATCTGAGTGTCATTTCCTCTCACAGTAGTTCTGTTTTGAACCGTCTGCTGAAATTGCACTTGAAAGCAGCATTTACTCCAAGCAGAGATCAGGCCGAGCTTGCTTCAACTTACGAATCCCAGTTGAGCCGCTGGAGCGTCTGTGATGACTCATAAATAAATCAGACGCATCTATGAATTCATCAAGCAGCTTCTGTCAGTGTGCAGTTGGTGTAATTATTTTTAGGACGATAATTGTTAGTTATCATATCTTGCAATGACTTGCTCTGAAAATGTCAGATTCGTAATTTCTGGTTTATACATTTAAGTATGTAGGATCATGAAAGCTGTAAGAATACATGTGTAGTTCATTCATTCATCTAAATATGTTTCTCATAATACTCAGTCACAAAACACAAAATCTTCCATTATGAACGGCTTGATGTGGGAGGAAGAGTGCTACGTTTTTGCTTTAACATCACAGCAGCACAATTTTGCGCAGTTGTTATATTTGTGGAAGAGCTCCTCGGGTTATCCATCTATGAGCCAAGTTTTTCTTTGCAGCCAATTTTACAGAAATGCAAAAATCCATGCTTTGGTTCAGATTTACCAAAAAGAACAAGATGTAAAAGCACATTTTTTATCCAAGGCATAATGGGCTGAAAGGGATGTCAAGCCCTAATGCAGCAAGTCCTGCTGAGAGGCGTGGAGATGTAAAGTTGCTGGAACAAAGCTAGAGTTCAAACTCAGTCCCACAGAGGCCTCAGTATGATTGTCAAGACCGAAACCAACATTTGTTCTGCCTTTTTTGGCCTTCAGTCACTTTCAGGAGCAAAAACTTGCACTTTGATCTAGTTAAAAACTGCTTTCTGTGCTTTCCCTCCTGGCAGTCACCTGCTGCATTATCTCCTTTCATGCTGCAACTTTCTTTAAACATACAACTGCAATGTGCTGCAAAAAAAAAGAAATTCTTCACAGCACAATATAAGATTCTGCTTCTGGTTAGTTTTGCTTTCTCTGGGTTTTCTTACTGTATAGTTAAGCCTACAGTTATTCACACTCCAAGCAAACTTAGATTATTTTTTTCATTTAAACAAGAAGCTTGTTTCTGATAGAAAACAAACTACGAAATTAGTTAAATAAATAAATAAGTACCAGATATAAAACATATAATTGCTGTTAAGAAACTGCTTTTTTTAAAATTTAGTGAATTTGACCTGCTTTTAGAAAGTGTGTTGAATGGATAATTCGTACTAAGTGTGATGCTGTACTGTGGTTATGACTAGTTGGTATTGAGCAAAGACTTGCGACACCAACAGCCACATAAATAAACAAACGCTCATTTCTAAGAGGAATACATAATGTGTATATATTTGGACTTTGGCAGGAAGTTGGAGTACCCAGAGCAACTGCATTGGGAGAACAGTCTGGACTTCTCTGATTGAGCCATGTAATAATAAAACGATTTAAAGTAAAAGAGAGGGCTTTTTGTGTTTTAATCTTCCAAGCATATTATATAAGCTACACCGGTATCTGTTTACGCTTAATTTCCCATAAGATTACAGTTTGACATCATGACCAAATCCATTTACTATATTAGTGTCTGGTTCACATAATCTTGGGATACTGTTCAAGAAAAAAATCCTTTTATATACAAAAACATTGTATGTAGTTACTTTGGTCTAATCATAAGGACAGACTTCAGGTTACTTGAATTCATTTGATCCTGGTTAGAAAAGATACTCTCAGTTTATTTAGCCAACAAAAAATTGATCTATTCTTTGAAAGCTAAACTACTAACTGCTAAATGTTGATCTTCAATTTTGTCCTCCACTTTAACAACAAATTACATTGATAAGTGATCAAAAGACATATTGCCTATCGTGCAGAGAAAAATGAACCAGAAAAAAATCCTGGACAGGTTTCTCTTTGAGTCATCTAGTAAAAACTTCTTGTTGGTCTTTGATAGGTGTCAAGTGTCTTATTGCCATTGTAACCTGTTACCAAAAAGCATACATTTTAATGTATTCATTTTAAAGGTTTTATCTTCTGCCACTCTGATCCACTAAACCTTCTATTAGAAATCCATACTATCCTTTTACGGGAACGCCTGTTCGAGTGGTACCTCAACAAATACTTGAGCATCACAATTCTGTGCAATTCCACAATTCTAGATCTGTAAAAGCAGTACATGGTTACCCTCTTGTGATTACAAAAATATTGTTATTACATCATAAATTATTCTGCTTGCCACTTTTTTGGTGATTCTGTGCATACATTGCAGTTTTAACAACTTTTGAGATGCATTTAACTCCATAGAGGCCTTCTGCCAAACTAGAGACTAGGAGCAGATGCCTTTATAAGTTCCTCTGCTGCTTTCCCCGTCACATTGTGACAGCAGCTCTAAGAGATAATCGCAGCCTGTCAAGATCAAATGGTGAGACATTAATGTTTGAGCGTTTCACTTGGTGAGAAAAGAGAACTCCAGAGGAAGCAGCCGCAAAGCCTGGAAGGACCCCTGCTGCAGCAAGCTCAATCAGATTAGTGTTTTCATTTGAATGCATCATCAAACCATCAAACCCCACTATTGTCAGCTTTTTTATCCTTTATATATGAGTTTTTTTACAGATTTGTTTCTAAACACTTGTGGGTTTAATAAAGTCATTGGTGAGATTACTTATGCAACTGCCTTTGCAGTGAGAACTACTGCTGAAGTTTGTCCCATGCAAAAGCAGCATCAAGAATAAAACCTTTTGACGGACTGATTTGTTTCGTCCCAAACCCACACAATTCCACCCTCATCCTTTTAGTTTACTCAGTCTATCACAGTGCACCATCATGCTTGCCAAACAAATTGCAGTTTTTACTTAATGCAACTCTTAATTGCAGGCACATGCTCCAGCGGTCATTCTGCCCATCAGGGGCAAAACCAGCCGCGGCAGCACAAACCAAGATTATTCTGGAATCGGCAGCGGAAGTGCCTGGCTCCGACTCTAAGCCCCGCAAAGCAGAGCTGAGTCCATCTCTCGGGCATCAGCACCAGATGGCAGTTCCAGTCACAGAGCAGTCGGGTGGGGGCGAATAAATGGAAAGGCTGTACGTGGAACCGAGAGAGGAAACGAGAAAAGACAGAGATTGGAAAATAGGGAGGTTGGAAAGAGCTTGCCTTAAATCTGATCATTAGATTTCTAAACTCAGACGGCTGTGGATGGATTTGCATAGCCTTGGGTTGGCAGTGGCCCACTTTCCTCTTGCTGTCTTTATGAACCACTGCCAGCTCATTCCATTATGCGTGTCAAGGCCGGTTTTGTGATGAAGAAAATAACAGCGTTGGCAACTAGTCAGAGTTTATGGTCTCTCCCCTCCCTGATTCCTGAACCCAAACCAGATCACTAGTGAGGAATGGGGTAGGCCGGTACCTAGGGGGGGGGCCGCAATACTGGGAGGTCATGGGCGTAAGAGAAATGAGGAGGCAGAATAAACGAGATCAGAGACATCAAAACTCAAGGCCTGGCTTAGGAACCCTGCTGGCAGACAGCTCCCAGAGTTTAGTGGGTTCTCAGACACTGTCTTCCTTTGTAGCTCATGTGTAAGCAGTCACAGAAGTACACAAACCCGACTATGCTCAAAAAGAATGATGGACAACACGAAGTGCTTCTGCAAAATGATTTAACAAAACCCCAGCGGTTTTTGCAATATTGCTCCAACGAAAGTGTTGAGGTAAGGCTTTTATTTCTGCAACTGCTGTAAATGTTTTGTTTATGCAGTGCAATGGTGGACTGGAAAAAAGTCAAAATTTATGTAGCTTAAAAAAAACCTTTCCAAATGTTTAGCAATCATGCTCCTTAATGTATTTACACATACAAGTTAAGGGTTATTCCTAGCAAAGAGAGGAGAAAAAAGTTACTTTCTTATTGGTAACTGGGTCATGGTTTCCCTAGTTTCTACGTTTTCTACCATAATTGTTGCTGCTCCTCTGTTTACAGCACCTTTCCTCCCATTCCTGTTGATTAGCTTACTGCTCCCACTTGTGCCTATGCACATATTGGCTGCTTATTGCTGATGGCTCTCAAATAGGCTGCTGGCTAAATAAACCTCTTGTTTGCACTTATTTTGTCATCCATGTCACACTGTTAGTGGTTTTGTCTTATTAACTGCACACCTGGCCTATTCTCTGCCTCCTGACCATTGCCTCTGCCAGTTTCCTACCCACATTCTTGGTTACAGTGATTCTGATTCTGACTCTGTCTCATGTACTTGGATCCTTACTACTGCAATCAGGATGTTGGATCCTCCCCGGCTTGGTGTGTTACTGGTTTCCGATGTTAGAGGATCCCAATCTCTGTGGTCCCGTGGGTGGAACAATCCGCAGCACTCTCCTGCTTAAATGATTTGCTTCACAAATTTAGTTAGAGGATTGAATTGGAAACAACATCTGTTGAGTAATTTACTATTGGTGTGTTTACACTGTTATCATAATTCTAAATATGTTTGGAGAGGGTAGAGAGAGCACACAATGCTCATGACAACCACATATAAAGGTCTTTCTCTGGAAATTTTGGGAGCATAGAAATTAAATATAAAGTTTAGCAATATTTGAAAGTTTAAGTGATACACAAAAAGTATGTAAAAATTGGCCTTTAGCTAACAACATTATCTTAGGAAGGTTAGTAATTATTCAAAGTTATTTTGAGGATACCAAACAGAGTTGCATTTAAAGTTTTAAAAAGTTTGGAAGGTTCCAGTTCAAGCCCATGCACATGTCATCACAGCGCCATCCGGTGCTCTGGAAGTATGTCAACAGGATGATCACTACAATGGATTCAAAGTTTCTTGGTGGTCTTGACTATCTGTGGAATTTTTTCCCAATCAATTTCTAAAATTGTTGGTCCGAGTCGCATTACAATGGGCTATAAATTGTATGGCGCTGTGGATCGATGCTTCTCTATCAGAGTTGCTCAATGAAAAGGGACATTCTGTGATAAATGTTTTTGTCCTGTCCCTTTTGTTCACTAACTTTACTTTAATTTATTTACATGTCTTTAATGCAATCACAAAAGATAAAGTTAAATTCAAAATGAGTAGAACCCACTAATTAGGTGACTTTGAAAGACAACAGTTCGGACTTGATTTTATTTTGGGGTATGAGAGTAAAGCAAATTAAACATTTGTATAATTTTGTTCAGAATAAAGTTGTACATCACTACCTTTTGAAATATTTAAATGAGTAAAAAAGAGCAAGAATGTGGCAAAATACGTCTCACATAAAATCACACTCCTCTTTCCAGTTGTTTAGAAGGATGATGTACAGACCAACCATCCATTATCCAATCCGCTTATCCTTGTGGGGTCACAGGGGTCTGCTGGCACCTATCTGCAGTTTACAATGGGTGAGAGGTAGGGGTACACCCTGGACAGCTCGCCAGTCCATCGCATGGCAACATAGAGAGACACAAAGGACAAAAAAAACATCACACACACACTCACACCTACCAACAATTTAGAGTACCCAATCAGCCTAACAGTCATGTTTTTTGGACTGTGGGAGGAAGCCGGAGAGAACCCACGCATGCATAGGGAGAACATGCAAACTCCTTGCAGAAAGACGTAAGGTGGGATTGAACCCAGAGCCTTCTTCCTGCAAGGCAACAGTGCTACAAACTGTGTGTTATATTTATGCTTGATGTACTATTCAAACTCTCATCCTGACGGCCCTAATCGCATTATAATTGTGTTATAAACTGTGTGGGTCAGAGCCTGTTCCCTGGATCCTGTAGGACGTACTCCACAAAGAAACTGTTTAGTGTGAGGCTATTGTTATTCATGAACAAGGTGTTTTCACCATCTCTGCATATTTTCAGGAATTTAAATAACTATTCTCCTGTGGGCTCGGATCTGCTGACCTAATGAGCAGACCTGACTGATTGACACATGCGAGCATCACAGCAGCCATTCCTCATCTTGTGAGCTGAATAAACATTAGGCATTCCTGTCTCCCAGTGTATGTTTGTTAATGGATCGATTAAATCGTGTTTGAGATAAATTCCTATCCAGGCTACAAACACTTGCCCCACAATGCCTGATTGCTTTCCCCGCACCGTCGAAAAGCACAAGAAGAATGCAGAGCCTGTCAAGAATTTCAAAAATGTGAAAATATGATAGCTTTTTTGGATCATAACAAAAGCTCATTCTTCTATGAAATTGCTGGTGGCAATACAAATCGGAGTTGGAAAAGAGCTATCTTTCAAAAAAGTAACTTCACTTGTCTGAGAAGGGAGCAGTGAAGCGTGGTTCACAAAATAACATTTAAGGAGTGAAATGCAGTTTGTGTTTCAGTTCATGTGTCTTAACAAGACATTTCATGTAGAAATCTATACTATCCTGGCATTGGTAAAAGTAATGCTTCCCACTCTACCATTACCCTGTCAAAACTAAGAATTGTTGTGTAATATCCATAAGCTCGGCCAGTTTTCCACTCATTGCACTTTGGAATTTTAACACAGACAGCCGAGTAAGGGAGAAAGGATGAAAGGACAAGACGGCAATTAAAGCGGTCAATGAACTAAACTTAAATTGAGAAAAGTCAAGACAGTAACAACTATCCTAGGAAATGAAGCTATAGACATTCAGTTTTAGGTTTCTGTCAAAAAGGTAGATAAAATGCTCTATTTCCAAAGTCATTAAAGTTGCTGCAAGTAACTTTTGGATAAATAAATAAATAAAATCAAGGAATCAAGGAATTTTATTTGTCATCACATCACATGTGGTACATGAAGTGGGACGTAATTCTAATCCCCCGATCCAATTTGCACCTTGATAGCAATTTTAGATTATATAATAAAATATAAGAACTATGCGAGAAATAGGATTTGACTGCACAGAATCTACAATATGGACACAGAATCTACAATATGGGACTTCGGACATAGCAGCAATGAAAATTCGGAGTGCAAGTGACATATTAATTGACATTTTAAAGTGACATTTTAAAGTGTGATATTAAAGTGAACAGTGCGGGTTAAATGAGAAAGTGTTTGTCCTTGCGTGTGTTTGAGAGTCTCACAGCTTCAGGAATGAAGCTGTTTCTCAGTCTGGTGGTTTTACACTTGATGCTCCGCAGCCTCATGCCTGAGGGGAGCGGGACAAAAAGTGAGTGTGCTGGATGTGTGGGGTCCTTCGTGATGCCGGAGGCCCTCTTCCTGCATCTGGAGGTGTACATACAAAATACAATTCTTCTATGTAATGTTTGCTTTCTCGTTCTTGGTGATGGTCATGTTTCGGATCATGGTGACATCTGATGGTCCATCTGCAACCTGTTTTTAGGCTTGTGGTTGATGTAAGGTTCTTTTTAATAATTTTATGGAACATTGACATGTTTATTGGCAACACAGTACAGCAGAAATTTTCTGTTATGCATTTTAAACCATACTTTGAAATGCACCATTTACTATCACCTGAAAACTGGACTCTGGGCCATTGAGCAACATTTTAGTTCCTTTTCTCCTTGATCCAGATGAGACACCTCTGATGTTGTCTTAAGTTCAGGAATGGCTTGACGCGGGAATGCAACCTTTATATCTCATGGCTAATGTTCATTTGCATGTGGTAGTTCTTGATGCACCGACTTTAGCCTCAGCCACCTCTATCTGAATCTTCTTCAACTTTTGAATGGAGTTTGTGTCATGATCCCTCTTTTTGGTTTGGTTCAGTTCATTATTATTTAGTCGTTGTTATCATTAATTATATTTAGTTATTGTTTTGTTTAGGTGATTTTCTAGTTGGGTTGAGTCTTTGTTTTCTCCCTCGCTGTCTGCTCTCTCTTTCTCCCTGTGTGTCATTATCTGTGTTTTGTTCTCTGTTGGTTTGCTGTTTAATTTGTTGTAGTTGCTTTGTTTTACTTTGTTATCATTAGTTATTGTTTTGCTTAGGTTATTTTCAATTTTGGTTGAGTCTTTGTTTTGTTATTCTTTTCTGTGTTCTCTCTCTTTCTCTCTGTGTGTGTTTCCTGTAGCTTGAGTTCCCTCATTATCTTTTCCACCTGTTACTAATTATCCAATCATCATCTCCACCAATCCACCTCCTGCTCCTCAGTATTTAAGCTTGGTTTACCCATTCACTCACCGCTGGATCATCTGATTTCCCTCCTCGTCTCTCTGCGTTATCTCTAGCCTGTTCCTCTTCTCTCCCAGTAAGTTCCTCCCTTCGGCTCGCCTGGTTCCCTGTTGCTGATCTCTCCCCCCTCTCGTGTTATTCCGTTCTCTTCCTTTAGCTTATTTTGTTAGTTGTTTGTTCCTTCGTTGTTGGTAGTTTTCTCCTGCGCTCCTCTCAGTTGTTTAGGTTTGTTATTGTTTATTGTTTATTTTCTATCCTAGTTCCAGTCCCGCGTGTGTACTTGGTTGGTTGTTTCTCTTCCGTGCCGTGTTGTTTATATTCCTTTCTGATTACCTGTCCGCGTTTATCCTTGATCCATTGTTCCTTCTCCGTGTCACGTTGTTTATGTTCAATTTCGGTCCCGCGTTTTGGTTTGTTCTTCCTCCTCCGTGCCTCGTTCATGCCCCGTTCATCTCATCTTTACAATAAATAATATTCTCTCTCACAATCCACCTCTGCTCGAGTCATATTTACCCCCCCGTATATGACAGTTTGCATGACAAATGTATCAAGGCGACAGTTTCCACTGCTGTTGCACCTTTACATACCACATTTCCTCCCTCCACTTCTTCTGTCAATATGTTTGTACTCACTGTGTGAACCACCAGCTTCTTTTGACCTTTTGTGGCCTCCCCGAATTGTGAAGGGTGTAAATGACGGTCTTCTGGACATCTGTCCAGAGGACAGTCTGTTAGCAGTCCCAGGGTGAGAGACTCAGGAGACCCTTTGCAGGTGCTTTGGGTTAATTAGCTGATTAGGTTTTGACACCATTAATTTCAAATAATGACTTTTGCTTTCCTCTCTTTTTTTTTTTTTACTGCATTCTGATTTTCTGAGAAACAAAATTTTGTGTGTTCAATATATGTATACTACAAACATCCAAACCACAAAATACAAAGGCTTTAAATATATATCGTGTAGATCATTTATGTATGGCAGTTGTGTATAACGTGCTTTTCACTTTCTGAGATGACTGGCAAAAAATATGTATAATTGTATGCACTATTAATTTTGTTTAGATGTTTACTGCATGTTGTTGTTTTTTATTTCTTTCATTCCACTCTAGCATTATTTTCCATATTTTCTCTAAGGGATTCAGAAATGTACTAACAAATTAATTACAGTCTTTGGCAAGTGTGGTCCATATTGCTAATAAAGCCCCATCATACATCAGAGATCTGATTACTCCTTATCTCCCTAACAGAGTACTTCAGTCTCAGACTGCAGGTTTACTGGTTGTTCCTAGAATCTATAAAAGCAGATCTTTTAGTTATCAGGCTCCTCTCCTGTGGAACCAGCTTCCAGCTTTAATCCGTGAGGCAGACACCCTGTCTAGTTTCAAATCTAGGCTTAAAACCTTCCTGTTTGATAAAGTTTATAGTTAGGAAGAGGTAGAGAAGACAGCCTAATCAGGTTGGGGGAGGAACTCAGTCTTGACAGACAGTTCTCCTTTGCTCTACCTTCTTCATGTCTCACTCTATAGGGTTAAGTTATTTAAGTTTTTCTATAGTTATGCTGCTATAGGCTTAGACTGCTGGAGGACAATCTGACCAGTTCTATCTCTGCTACTTTCTTCCTTTGTCCATTCTGCTTAGTTACCGTTATTTCAACCTTTTGTTTTCACTTAGTTTTCTTCTCTCTGTAATAACCACACCTGGTTAGCTGAGACAGCTTCTTGGATGAGAACATGGGCTGAGATGCTTCCAGTGACGCTCTACAACTGCTGCTATAAACTCTATTTTTTCAGTATCCTCTGCATTTATTTAGTTTTCTATCTTTTTAAACCCCCAGTCGGTAATGGCAGACGGCTGCTTGTTCTGAGCCTGGTTCTGCTGGAAGTTTCTTACTGTTAGAGGGGAATTTTTCCTCTCCACTGTCGCTACATGCATGCTCAGTATGAGGGATTGCTGTAAAGTCAACGACAACACCAGCCATTGTTTCTGCCTGCTGATTCTAGAGGAGTGAATGCTGCAAATCAATGACTCGATGCAATCAGCTGGGGTTCCTTAGATTGGAAACTTTTTCAAATTGATTTGTTATGATGTATCTTTGATTTTAATTGATTTTCTTGTAAAGTGCCTTGAGACGACATCTGTTGTAAATTGGCGCTAAATAAATAATCGGATTCTTGATTCTTTCAGTATACGCAAAACCTCCTTCTGTGTTCTTGCAAGTTTTTCCTTCATCTTTCTTATAATTATCCTCACCCCTGAAAAGGGAAGATTTGATAAGACATGGAGACCAAGAATGACTGATCATAATAATAGTTTTACTGATGATACCTATGGCCGTCTTGTGCAGATCTTCTCGTTTGGTACAAAAGTTTATTTTATCAGCAAATAATAGCTTCTCAGTACATATTACTTGTGTTTTTGAAAAACCTAAAATGTTTTCTTTCTTGTCACAGAAGTATAAGAGGGGATGTTTATTTTGTTATCGATTTATTCAATGTAATTAAATGTGAATCTAAGACAACTGCATACAGTTAAATTGTGCAGTGTTCCACGTGCATCACAGTTCGAAACTTCAAAACCAGTTTAAATTATTATTTAATCAGTAACCTGGCTTGCCACTATTAGCATTCCAAGCCTTACCCATGTGCAAAAAGTTCAATAGAGGAAGTTGGTAAAAATGTGTAAAAGGTTATGTTACAAACAAACGATCTGAGGCGCAAATTAACAAAATACAGTCCTGAGGAATTTTGGATGGTGAAAGAGTTACATGGACCTATAAGGGAGATAACTGTTGGGTTTTCCACAATAACAAGTGACAATTTTACCTGATATGGAAGTTTGAAATATGTTCCATTTCAATTTTTTAAAAAATGATGGATGTTTCCAGGACATACTCAGCATTTACTCGGTTGGTTAAATTAATGGTTATAAACAACCACCAAAATAAAGGAAGGAAATTTGTGTGCTTTTTCTTCTCACGCCAGTTAAGGTGACCAATAAGAGCTTTCTGGGCTATTCAGAAATAATTGTTGAAAAAAGCACTCCAATGGCTATTTAATTGCACCTTTAAAGAAAGTGTCTGTGGTTTTATTTGTGAACGACTTCCAGCTGAACAATCAAGCATGAAAGGAGCTAATTCGTGCTCTGCATTTTCAGATTTCCTTCCTCTGTTTACCGCATTGTAAATACCAGAAAATATGCATAATAGGTGTTTGAAGAAGAGACCATCAATGACACTCTGTTTTGCTCTCCTCGTTTGGGTTTACTTTTCTTCTCATTGTGTTTGTTTATACCATGCATAAAGCAAAACTGAGATAAGCCTGGGATATGTCAGCTTGAAATATTTAGTTTAAGTAACATTCACACACTGCTTATGTTCGAAAATCAACAATAGTTTTACCCTTTATATCTATTGGCTGGTAAATCCTAAGATCCCTTTGGGAGGCATATACCCATTTAAAGGTTGTTATACTATGATTGATGATGCTCTCCATAATGAGCATACTCCTTATCAGGCTACTTTAGAAACAACCCCACCCCCCAAAAAAGCAAACAAACAAGAAAAACACCAAAAGCAAGTCCATTTCACTGTATTAGAGCCCACAAAGTTTTAGTTTTTTCCTTGCAGCACAAGTATGGGAGTCATTAGCTGTTTAGGTTACAGCAGAGAGGCAAAATGTCCAGGAAAGGACAGTCCTCATTGTATCTTGAGGTCAGAGGCCTGCTTGTTTGTAGCAACCCCTTGGGGGCTTCACACAGACGACTCCTCTGAAAAGACACCAAATATATTTGGGGAAGAACAATATCTGAATCTTTTTTTATAAGCCGCCTTGACCTCATTCACTTCACATTATACCATCAATTTTGTACTTAGCGCGTGCAGCTTAATATCCAGAGACCGCTGGGAAATTATATATATATATATATATATATATATATATATATATATATATATACATATATATATATTATATATTTTATATAGTTTTGCAACACTACACTGACAAATTTGCAGGTTCACATTAACAGGAAGCCATGCCAATCCAATTAGGAAGGATGAACACACTAGATTTAAGTGCATATGAAGTTAAGAACTGTTTGGTGTAGAAAGTGCTACTGTTGGAAACCTTAAAAAAAGCTATTTTCAGTTGTGAGATGTTTAAAGCACATATAACGACTGATTTTAAAAAGAGAACTCAGGCTGTTCTTTTTTTAATTTTTTTATCATTGTCATTGATACTTCTAAATAAATGTGATTGCGTCCCAGACTTCTGTGTGAACAATTTTCGACCCCAGAACCGACCTTTATGTTCACAATAAGCGCATAGAGGTCACAAGCAGTTCAAAGTTTAGCAAGTAACATTCATTGTCACCGTCTGGGGAACGTTTTTAAGGAATGGGAGCCGACGTTACTGTTACAAGATCAGAAGAAGGAAGATCAGAACAAAATACAGCAAGCCCGGTTCTGCATGTTTACATCCATATGTAACATGTCCACATTTTTCTGGTGCAGAATTGTGAAAGATATCTGATGCCAATGATTTAAATGTTAACAAAAATGTGTTATCATTCTGCACATGCCTTGAAAACTGTTACATATGAATCCTATTTTGCACCAGATATGGAAATCGCAAGTGAAACGTGGATATAAGTCACTTTTGGGGAAAAATAAAGCAAAATTAGGCTACGTTCGCTGTGTGAACGTAGCCTAATTTTTACTGTTTAGCCTATTACAATCAAGAGTTAGTTTGCAATCTGTCCCCCAAAATAGAAAATTGTTCTTTCTTTGGCAGATGCATGTTGCATATTAAATTAATATGTGAAATGTATCTCTTATTTTCTGTCACACAAAAACTAGATGTTGACCGAAATAAAAACTTGATAAAATAGTTACCTGGATCTTTGCAGGACCCAGAGGTCTGGTGCTTCAGCATGTGCTGCTGTTAGAGACCGACACATGACTTTCTCTCAACATTGTTTTAATGACCAACTGATATCCCACCACCTCCTCAGGACCAGGGCGATGCTGAGATCTTTGAAGGTGGAGATGCTCAATGTTAAAAAGGGTCACATAGAGCGAGACTTCAAAACACCCTGGAACAACTTAACTTAGTAAACCAACCTGAATAACAACAAATTCAGTCATGTTACATGCTGGATTTGGAGATATTGAACAACGTTACACAAACCTAACACAAACAGTTAATGGTTGGACATTTATTGAACTGTTTGGTTTTTAGTTTTTGAAGAGAAAGATCAGCAGTTACATCCTTTTTAGATTGTGTTAGGAAGATCATTATTTTGCTTATTATATTAGCAAGCACAATACATCAACGGTGTATGAAGACGATGGCTTCAATGTAGCTACAATATTATTTTCCTCCATCCACTGATGCTCAGATGGGTAACAGATGGGTCATTGTGGACACTCTGACGGGTCTCAGGCCACTCGCCACAACAAACAGCAAGCTGCTTATTTCTACTGGTAATGATTCCTCCTCAGTTCCTCCTTTATTAATTTTCTTTTGTACAAAAGGGGTCCTTCTGTGCACTTGACCCTCACAGGTCAGCTTTCAGTCTTCACATGGCTTATTTGATCAAGCCCTTTGTCACAGCTTCTTTTATCATGTTTGATGAGATCATATTTTGCACCTCATTTCAGAAAGCCTCTATTGTCTGTTGTTGTGGAGATGCTCTAGTTCAGTGGATTAGCCTTAGAAATCGGACACTTGCAAATATGTACATTTTTTAACATTGTTTGATTTGTTTTTCTTCAAAGATAAAGTTTCTCTGTGATTTTTCTCTACAATATTAAACATCTTTTCTCAAAATGTGAAATGGTATCCTCTTACGTACATAAAGAATTCAAAGAACGGATCATAAGTATTTTTGCCTTATTTATCTCATGTTTGCTACTATTAGGTAAAAGTAACTGCTGCTAAATTTAAGAGCTAAAATTTAAGGTAAAAATACTGTGGACTCTAACTATTTGTGGTTCAGTATTCGAAGATTGACCTATTGGAGGATTTTTTTGCAAAACATGATTCCAAATAAGTGCCGCCCAAAAGGGATCTGGATGCTAGTCCAAAGACCCAGAAAATCAGGCAACACACCACTGGTCCCGCTGCCACGTTTCCAAAAATATCTGCCATTTGTACAAGCCAGCCTGTCGCACAGCTCCCAGGGAATCACCTGAAGCAGTACCAACATAGCTCAACTATTCACATGCTCTAGCAACCCACAAACCTCAATCACGCTGGCCTCGGGCCCCCACTCTCTACTAAACCCCTTGTCCTATTTCCTTTTGATTGCTTTAATCCACTCTGGAATTGGATCCGGTTTCACTCCAGTTAGCTTGACCACTTCCTTGTGTTCCACACTGAGATCATAACAATCATAGCAGTTATGTTACAGAGTGCTCCAACCTACCCAGCAGCAACCTCACTCCAAAAAGCAACCCATTCATTAAATCTGGTATTTAAGCTATTTATATAACACATTAATCTAACTCACCATCATACACGAACCCCCAATGTGCTGAAAATAGCTAAAACAAAATAATCCTCAATCATCAACGGTTTAAAGCAAGGAAAATTAAAACCCTATCTATCTATGGAAATGTCTCAAAGTTACGTCTTTACAGTGCTGTACCTTTTTTTTTTTTTACTTTCCATGAGAGCAAGAGGGTAAAGTAACTGGGCTTTCTTATGGCCATCAGAAGTGATGCAGCCTTGAAGGGAAAATTGCTCGGTTTGGAACTGACTGTGGCGAGACACAAACAACACGTGAGAGGTAAAGTGGCCATTTAATAGTGCTGCCCACACTCTGAGCTCAGACCATGGATTTAATGCCAATGATGAACATCCCACTTCTTTTTAGAAAAATGAAAGAAATCACATCATGTTGGAAATTGCAGTACTTTGGGGTATTTGAGCAACACATTTCAGATTTTTTTTGTCTTTTTGAATCCAGCTCCACGTTCTCATAATCTTGCTTTTAGGTCTCTCTTCTGAGTGAAACGCATGAGGTGAACATTTAAATAGAGTAATGAAAGTTGTTTTTTTTAGGATTTTATATGAATAGACATAATGCTGAGGAATAAAAATCTTAGAAGCCGTAATGAGTTAATGCTTTAAAGCTTTTTACATCTACAGAGACAAAACCAGTGATTTTTGTGTAACTGGCCTAATATAGCGCAGGCATTCTGTATTTGCAATACTTTTTATAAACTGACAAACAGTTGTCTTTCCCTTATAGATCTAATTAAATTTAAATTCCTTTCAAACATTTAAATGTTTAACATTTTCAAGAAAGATTTCAACTAACCAAAATCATCTGAGCAAAGGCAAAAAGCCTTTTTTGATAAGAATTTAACTTATAAGGACGATTAAATCAACTGATTTCTGTTTCAAAAAGAAATTGCCCTCCTTTATTCAATCACGAGCTACCGATAAAAACCCCTCAAAAGTTGGGTCCAGTTAGACTGACCACTACTAAGCTTGAATAGTGGTAAATGTGAAAACCAAGAAATCGCAGAAGTAGTGCATGTCTGGCAACATAAATTTACTTTTTCCAATATAATAAATAAAATAAAAACATTGATGGAAATGTCTAAATTCGACATAACTTCGTCAGTTTCACACAAAAAAAGCTTTAATGTTTGCTTGAAGTGTTTTTTTTTTTTGTTTTTTGTTTTTTTGGCTTCAGCTTAAAAGAATTAGTGCGCTGAAAGGACAGATGGAAACATATTTACATGGAACCGTAGTGAATCTCTTCAGGAGTACCTAGTCTGCCAGCATTATTTGAAAAGTGCAATCACTGAATCCAGCACAAGATCTGAGCCATGTTTTTTTTTTTTTTAAAGGTGTTTAAAGAAGAATTTAGAGGTTAAAACTACCACTAATGAAAAACAACCAAAAGTATATTTAAGATGTATTAAAAAAACATAGGGTCCCCGAAGACTTTCATTAAAAAGTTTCCCCAAATGTAGAACATTCTGACAGGTGTTCTGTTACATTCTGATGTAAAACTAACACAGCATTGAAATAATGACATCTCAAACATGAAACGTGATTGTTTTTCTGTGTTGTGAAAGGAAATTGTACGTTTCTATCCCTACCAAATAATCTTAAAGAAAAATGTGCACCCACCATACGATCACCTATAGCTACACTATACACAACAATATCGCACGTCTGAGTGGCTCATAATACAAAGTGAACAAAGCCAAAGGTTAAAATCTGTTTAAGACGCTGCAAAACGTTTATGTGTGCAAACCATCCAGTCACATGATTCCTATTTGGTTCTGTGTTGCTCTGATGTTGCTTCAAAAAAAGCTAAAGAAGGGTTTGACGACAGGGTAGGCTATTGATTGAGACAACCGCAGCAGATATAGCTTAAAACATCTGAGATGAAATCAACACAGGAAATACATTTTGATTCAAGGCAGTCTCGAGGAGAATTGATTGTCAGGCTGCTGGTTTCATTCCCTTCCTGTCGTAATAAATTGTCCACTCTGGACTACTATTGATGGCCCTCGCCGCAAAGGTACTGAATGTAAAAATAAGCAGGTGCAATGGAAATAACCCAAAGGATAAAGGGAAAGAAACAAAGGGAGGTGAACACATTTCACAAGAAGGAGGAATTACCAAGGAAGAAAGAAAAAAGAACAGAACAAAGACAAGAGGAGCTGAAACTGACCTTGCACCCCATTGAAAATCTGTGTGAACGCCCTAACACTTTAAAGGATTTCTCTCTCATCAACGCAACCAACAAAGAACACCCTGACTTATCAAGCAGGACCCCATCGAGTCCTTTGCCCTCACATTACAGATTTCCTCCGAAGAACAAATGGGGAAAAACCCAATCTTGTGTTTCTGCCCTCTCTGGACTAACAAATCTGTTTTTCTGCATGCATGTGGAGGCACTGACGATATTGGGTTATTGTATTACCAGTAAAACCAATGCATTTGAGCACATTGACGCAAGCACACCGGAAAAAAAATTTTGACAAATGAAATGTGTAGCATGGTTAAGCAGTAGAATAAAAATTGGGTAAACTAGTGTGTTTATCAGTCCATTTATATATGTTTCTGTTCCTATGAAATAAATAAAGCTTTTATTAAAATGAAGATAAAATCTAAAGTGGAAAAAAACAAAAGAATCGATAAATTAAGTCATAAGGTTAATAGCAGGCCTTGATTTAGCCAGAATGTATGTTGAATATCACCAGCTGTCTATTAGTGAAGAAGCACCGTTAAGCTGCTGCTCTCTCTGGTCTTATTTTACTTTTACCATTTCTTGCTTTCGGCCCCCATCCTCCTGGTCACCTCTCACGTCGGCAGCCTTTTCATGCAGGAATGAGGACTACAGCCCTGAACCCACAGTTTACATGAGTCCTTATATCAGAGGACTGCCAGTTTGATCCCCTCGGATTAGCCCTTCCCCTAATTTGACTCTGTCTCTCTTAATCTGTTTTACATCTGGCTTCCAATGCATTCCAGGAAACACTGGATATGTTGAATCCTTCCTTCCTTATCTATTGTTCTTCTGTTTTGCCTCCTTTTGTCCTTTGATGTCATTTTCATTTCCCTGTTCCTAATATTATTTTTGTCCTTCGATTATCTTTTCATTACTTCCTTCCCTCTTTGTGTCATGTCTTCATTTCTGCCTTTCTCTGCTTAATCATGTCCTTCTTTTTGATTTATCCCTCTACCTTTCCCTTCCTTCTGTCCTTCTTTACTGTTTTTTTTCCTTTATTTCTTTGTTGTTTTCCTTTTCAAATGTTCCTGCATCCCCTCTTTCTTTTGCCTTAATTTCTCTTTTCCTCTCTTTTTTATATTGCTTTATTCCTCACTTTTATGTTTGACCTTGTCTTTACTTCTGTCCTCCCTTGATCTTCTTTACTTTTCTCTTACTCTGTTTCCAGCTTTATGCTTTATTTCTCTCTATTACTTCTTTGTTCCCTTTCATTTTTTTCGGTTTATCCTTCCTTTATCCCTTTTAAAATTGCTTTGATTTGCTATTCTTCATTATTTGTGTTTTTTTCTCGTTTTCTTGATTTATTTCTTCTCCAGTAATTCCTCCTCAGCTTATCAAAGATGTATAAACTCCCTTTGTGTGACAGAATCATGAGAAGTGGAACAGAGTAGCAATTGAAAAATGTGAACAGCTAACATGCGTTTTGACTGCAAATCTCTTTATCACCAAAATGCCCATCACGCAGAGCCAGAGGTTGTTTCAATTTAGCTACAGCATTCAGCATGAGGCAGTTGGCTCGTGCACACACTAAATGAGTTTCATCATAATTGCAAACCTGCTTTGATGACAATTTAAACACATAAAGCAGCAAGAATGAAAGGAAAACTGGAAAAAAGACTTGCCTGTTAGATTTAACAATTTTTTTTCTCTTAGGCTCTTTTTTTTCTGGGTGCCTCAAAAGCAGGGAGGCCCAAGCCGAGTCCTCAAAATCTACCGTCTTGCAAATGTTGGATGCATCCTCCTCAGCAGTCAGTTAGATCTGTTTCTAAATGAGCCTTTCCTTTGATTTTAAGGTGTGTCGAAGCAAATTTGTAGAATGGTGGCACTCAAGGACTTAACATGTTGATTTTTAAACACAAAATCCACCCAAGTTCCCATAATTTATCAATCTAACTTTTCTTGTACTAAAAACAACAAATATGTTTCTTTCTGTAGAGACTAGAAAGATGCAGATTAACTTTTAAGTATTGTGCTACTGAAACTTTCCTGGTCATTAATTATTTCTTAAAATAAGCAGTGCTCAGGTTTTTGGTAGTTACACTAAGATTAAAATGTCAAATGTTTCCTACCAGGTGTGTGTTAACGCGCTCTGCAGCTTGCCACCACACCTGTTCTCTGTTTCTTATCTACTCCACTGCACCCAGGTGCTGCACAAGTCATCGTCACAAGCTGGGTTTCCTTAACTTTCATGCATGCTTCATTTGAGATATATCTCATTTAGTTTGAGCTTGAGATAAATAATTACGATTCTGTGTATTCTTCTGTTTTTTTTCCTCTCCGTTATGTTAGAAGTTGGCCTTGCTTCTGACTTCTTGGAAGTTGAACCTTAATGCCAGAGCTATGACGCCTACTTTTGACAGAATACAATTAGATTCTGTTTAATTGCAAGTATCTAAGATAACTGTGAATTTTTGTAATACAACACAATGAATATCATAATTTATGACATGAAGGTTTCAAATCATTTCAAAAGCATGTTGTCTTTCTCTGATTTAGGACCTAAGTCCAGGGACCCCCTCTGACTCGTCCCTTATTAAATGTTATATTAACATTTATGCTTAATGCATTACACTAACACAGCATCTGGCAAATGTTTAGTGCTCACTCCCGTAATTGTCATTTGTACAAAAACACTTTTCATTTGCAGTAATGTTAACTTATCTACTTGCTGCTCATGTGCTGCTACATTTTAGCTCATTATTCTTATTTAGTTTCAGTCCAATTTATACTACAATTTTTTTGTGTATATATATATATATATATATATATATATATATATATATATATATATATATATATATATATATATATATATATATATATAT
>JAVLVB010000374.1:3613856-3631230 GCA_032876305.1 Orestias chungarensis
AGTAAGATTTTAAAAAAGTATTTAAGGGTTTTAATATTTGCATTATTTCTCAGTAAGTTTGTTTGTTGGTTCTACCAACTAACTAGAATCATTTCACAGAAAAGTGGCCAAAAATCTTCACGGATGCAGCCATTACTGGCAGGCTGCGAGCCTCGGTTCTATCAACTTTTTTTTGTAAGTATCACCAAACAAAAAGTTGAGTGAGCTTTTAAATTACTGCCTCAATTTTCCTCAGACGTTTTTACGCTCACTTGAAGTAGTTTTGGCTTTAACGGAAAAGCGTTTAACGATGCAGCGAACCAGTAGATGATAGCAAACACAGAAATATCTGAAAATGAACGTAGTTCTTCTCAAGCCGTTTCAGTGGGTAGTTTTTGCTTTCAGACTTCCAGCAGAGGGAATGTCCTAAAAACAAACAATAATATATATATTTTTTTTTTTTAATCAGCAAAACTTATTTTTCCTGTTTTTATTTGATGACTTGCCACTTCCCAAACCATCAGCTGCCACGGAGAAGCTGGGTTCATCATCATTCTCCCAATGTTTCTTGTTATCTGCTAGATTCCCAGCTGCTTCTCATTACTTTGCATTAGTACGCCCAGACTGTTGGCTGGCAGAAATTAGATTCATACATGCACCTAAAGTCAGGTGTGCTATTTCAAAATGTCATCCACGTGCGGAATTCGTGACAGCAGAGGTGTATCCGTGCTCCTTCGTGAATTCAGGTTATTAAGATAAACAAGACAGGGGGGAGACCATCTCATGCATGGATGTCACACTGCTTGAGCTTTAAAAGTGAATGGTGTGCAGAATGAGGAGTGTGCATGGTTTTACACAAGTTAGTGTTAATTTGTGCACATTGACTTTCCTGAGGTTGTGGGGAAATTTGGTCTGTATGGAGTTCAGAATTTAGGGAAATGATTGCCTTAAGGATTCAAGGATTCAAGGAGACTTTATTATCATTTCACACATGTGGTACATGAGGTGGAATGAAATTACATACTCACGGTCCAGTTCCACCCAAGAGCTAATATTAAAATAGATAAAATAAGTTACAAAATTAAAATAAATAAAATAGAAGTAAAGTAAATAAAATAAATAAAATAGGAATATACGGTATTAAAGTGTCTCAGTGCGGGTATAGTAAGGTGTTCATTTATGTATTGTCAGTGCAGTGGTTTGTTCAGGAGGAGTTCAAGAGTCTCACAGCTTCAGGAAAGAAGCTGTTTCTCAGACGGGTTGTTCTACACTTGATGCTCCGCAGCCTCCTGCCTGAGGGGAGCAGAACAAAAAGTGAGTGTGCTGGGTGGGTGGGATCCTTCCTGATGCAGGTGGCCCTTTTCCTATATCTGGAGGTGTAGATGTCTGTGGTGCTGGGGAGGCTGTATCCAACAATCCTCTGTGCGATGTTCACCACCCTCTGCAGAGCTTTCCTGTCTGCAGCAGAGCAGCTTCCATACCACACGTTGATGCTGGAGCACAAGACGCTCTCCACCACACATCTGTAGAAGGAGGTGAGGACTGAGCTCCCGAGTCCAGCTCTTCTCAGCCTCCTTAGGAAGTAAAGCCGCTGGTGCGCCTTCCTGGCCAGAATGGAAGTGTTGTTGCTCCAGGTGAGGTTGTTACTCAGGTGTACACCCAAATACCTGTAGCTGTTGACCACTTCCACCGCAGATCCTCCCATGTGCAGGGGGAGGTGGGCATGCTTGCCCCTTCTGAAGTCCACATCATCTCCTTGGTCTTCTTTTCATTAATGCAGAGGTTGTTCTCTCTGCACCAACCCTCCAGGTGTTCCACCTCCTGCCTGTAGCTGGACTCATCACGGTTTGTGATGCATCCGACCACTGCTGTGTCGTCTGCAAACTTCACAATATGACAGCCTGGATGGATAGGCGAGCAGTCATATGTTAGGAGTGTGAACAGGAGGGGGCTCAGCACACAGCCCTGAGGGGAGCCAGTGCTGAGGGTGATGGTGGGGGAGGAGATGTTGTGAATCCTCACAGACTGCGGCCTGTTGGTCAGGAAGTCCAGGACCCAGTTGCAGATGGAAGAGCTCAGTCCAAGTGAGGAGAGTTTTTTAATCAGAGTTTGAGGAATCATTGTGTTGAAGGCAGATGTGAAGTCCGCAAACAGCATACGAACGTAGGAATCCTTCCGCTCCAGGTGGGTGAGGGCAGTGTGGACCACGGAGGAAATGGCGTCCTCTGTGGATCGATTTTTCCTATATGCATACTGATGTGGATCCACAGTGACATTGATGGTGGCTTTGATGTGGGTCTGAACCAGTCTCTCGAGGCACTTTGTGACTAACGGTGTGAGTGCTACTGGCCGATAGTCATTCAGACCTGTCGCTGCGGAGCTCTTGGGGACCGGGATGATGGTGGGGGTCTTCATGCAGGTGGGGACAGCTGCCTGGATGAGGGAGGCTTTGAAGATGTCCGCCAGCACGTCTGAGAGCTGGTCCGCGCACTCTCTCAGCACCCGTCTGGGGAGGTTGTCTGGGCCAGCAGCTTTCTGGGGGTTAATCCTCCTCATCGTCCTCCTTACTTCTGCTGGAGTCACACTGATGGGCTCTTCTCCTGGTGAAGTCGTTATTCTGGTGCTGGGGAGGGTGTCAGGGTTGTCAAATTGGGCGTAGAAATGGTTGAGAGCCTCAGGCAGGGAGGGGTCTTTGGGGCATTGTGCAGTTTTAGGTTTGTAGTCTGTCATGCACTTGATGCCCTTCCACATGCTCTGTGGATCCTGGGAGGAAAAGTGTCCCTGGATTTTCTGAGCATATGCAACTGTTGCCCTCTTAACTCCTGCAGTCAGCTCTCTTCTTGCCCTCCTGATCTCTTGTGACTCACCAGACCTAAACGCAGCATCCCTGGTTTTCAGCAGAGAACGTGCCTCTGCATTCAGCCAGGGTTTCTGGTTCGGTTAGCAAGTCACAGTCTTGGTGGTGGTGACATCCTCCACACACTTGCTGATGTACCCCAGAACAGTAGATGTGTATTCATCCAGGTCCAGCTCCCCCTCGTACTCAGCAGCCTCCCTGAAAACCTGCCAGTCTGTGCAGCCAAAGCAGTCCTGCAGCACGGCGTCGGCGTCACTGGGCCACACAGTGATGGTCCTCTGTGTGGGTCTGGAGCGTCGCAGCCGGGGATGGTAAGCAGGCACCAGCATGACGGAGATGTGGTCGGAGAGCCCGAGGTGAGGGCGGGGGAAGGCTCTGTATGCGTCTTTTACGTTGGTGTAAACACGGTCCAGCGTGTTATTTCCACGTGTTGGAATGTTCACATGCTGCTTAAACTTCGGCAGGCAGTTCGTCTGTTCTACATGGTTAAAATCCCCCGGTACCACGTAGAACGCCTCCGGGTGCTTGTTCTGAAGCGAGCTGATGTTGTTATGTAGCTCCTTCAGCGCGATGTTAGCATTAGCATCCGGCGCTATGTAAACAGCAACAACGAACACAGCAGTAAACTCCCGAGGCAGATAGTGAGGTCTGCACTTCACAGTCAGCTGTTCTGTCGCCTCGGAGCAGTGGCTGTTTTCTAATACGCAGTTTGTGCACCAACCTTTGTTGATATAGGCGCATAGTTCGCCCCCGCGGGCTTTCCCGAAGAGCTGGTTGCGGTCCGCCCGGAAGAGCTGGTTCAGGGTGAGGTATGTTGTGTTACAAACATTACAGTTTTTCCTTCACAGAGATGTGGATACAACCCAGGTGACAGAAGTCTCTTGTAAACGTAACTTGAACATAAAAAAAATCTAAAATGTGTAGATGCCTGGTAAAGTGTTAAAAGATTGTGAAAATGACACAATGGTCATCTCAAAAGTTTTATAGTTATACAATTCAACTGAAAAACAAACAAATCTGGATGTGTCAAAAATTTTGGAATTATTGGAAACACCCTTTGATGTGATTTAAATGTTTTTGTCCGGCAGCAACGTATGACATTTTAACTTCATAAAACTCTACTATTTTCCTTTTGGAGGTCCTTCAAATCCACCAAAACGAGAGGAAAACTTGAGATTTAGTTTGAGACTTAGTCTAGAAATTGGCAGCGGTTGCAACATGTGGATATTGTTGCTCACAAAAAGTGACAATTTTTACCTATAATCAAATCCTGGGGTTTTCTTCTGAACTAATGGCTTTTCAACGGCAGCCATAGTTCCTAATCCAGACAGATAGATGAGACGAGTTTTTTGTGACATATGGAAACAATAAGTCCCAGAAGCCTCTCTGACTAGGTTTGGTCTTTTCTGTCCTTGGATTTTTTTTTCTTGGTACCCTTCTCCTGACTGAGACCTTCAAAGATATAATTATATCTATTGTCTCAGTTTTTACTTTGCAATTATCCAGTTATTTTAACTGATCCACTGTCATTAACCTACCATAATATGCCTGAAACAAATATAAAAAAATTAGTAAGAAAGAATTGAGAAAAGCAAAGTTGACTACATCCTCTAGATACTGGATTCTGGCTTCATCTATTTTTCAGGGACAGATGTATAACTGAACGCACTTAAAAGACAAAACTGAAATTAAAAAACTAAAGTTTGTGAACAATTTTACATCTACTCACTATTTCAGAAACAAAGCTACCTCCCAATCACTGAGCGCCTCTCTCCCTCTGTAGTGATTGTCATTGCTTGAGGAGCATCATATAATATCACAATTGTCTTTCCTGATTAATTGCCCTCCAGATGCATGCAACATATAGGCCCACATATAGGCCCACACTCAACTCAAGGGCAGCCACCTGGCGTCTGCAGTACGCTTTGAAGAGAGCTGCCTGCTCATCACTGATTGATCCTGCGAGCGCCAGCGGAGCTGTGTTTTATTAGGACAGCTAATTATAGGCAGTGAAGGATGTGGAAACGGCATCCTGCCTCCAGAGGAACTCAACGTGCCCACACATTCATTTCCAGACGAGTGCTGAGAGGCATCTGCAGCCCGACACAGGCGACGGTGTGATTGGTCCAAAGACGCCTTCTCTCAGGTTCACCACTGTTCATTTATTAAGGAGGACAGGGCAGCAGAATGGCACTTGTAACTCCTCTGCTGCTATTGGTCAGGTACAGAAACGTTTCTCTCATCCCAACTTGAGGTTGTTGAACTTTGCTGGGTTTTTTCACCTCCTTTAAAAAGTGTGGTTTTGTGTATTTCTCTGGTTTGGAGGCAGAAACATCTCAGCTGGGGGTGTTCTTACAAGCTGAGGTTACCTGGAAGAACAACGTGATTCATTTGTTCCTTTTAATTTCAGAAATCAGTTTTTGAGATGAATAATGCTGGCGGCTATTACAGATGAATGAGTTTTTGCAATATTCATATAAATAGGGGGAAAAAAAGCACTGCCTCAAACTAACAAAAATCATATATGGCTAATCTAACATAATTAATAACTGCCTCATGTTTTCCTCATTTTTTATTCATTATTTGAAATTCATAATTTATGGCATAACATAAAAACAAACTGATATGCTCCTTGTAATCTTTACTGGATTTCAACAGGACTTTATGTGATAAATAAAGATTTTAAAAAACGGATTTTAGGCACAAAAGAAATTCTGTGTAGTACAAGTAATGATACCATTCAAACAACTTTGTCAGAAAAATCTAAATGTTCAGTGGATCACAAAAATCTGAGCAATATGCCGATTGATTTACACATTGTTTGGAATGCTAATATCTTTGGGTGGAAAAATTTTATCTTTTTAGTAAAAACATTTGTTTTTACCACTAATTTGATTATTTCTGTCTGACATTAAGAATGTGGTATTCATCTCACAGACTAAAAGATTGAACATGAGCTGTGGGTTGCAAGGTGAATGAATCTTGAATCAACACAATGTTAGGACTTTTCTCCCATTACAAAAGAATACAAAGGGATGAATGCTTGTAACATGAAAAAGCATGAACACATTCAAACTGTCTGTAGACCGTCTGCAAACTGTTGTCTTATTTTCACATGTGTCTTTCATCTGCTTGTGAGTTCCTTTGGGACCTTGTCCTATCTGCAAATGTCCAACATGTTGTGGAAATTACCCTTTTGAGGCTTATCGCAATGTAAAGGTTTTATAAATAATCTTTACTGTCACGTCAGACATGCATAAACTAATCATGGTTTCACGTTGCAGTAGAGGCCTCCTCACACAGGATGGAAACTTTCTTCCTATCCTTTTATCTATATGTCTGAGAGTTTTCTATTGGCATCTGTCCGTCAGGGTTTTTCAAGTCTGCGGCTGTGTCCACCATGTGTTTGTGCATGTTACAAAAGGTATATTATTAATAGATGTTTCATCTTCAAACCTGTAAAAGGGAGAAGAAAGTGTTGGCTCATTTTTGCATGGCGCTCAGAAGTTGCAGATGTTGAAAGTGATGGTTTTGAGAATCTCATTTGAGCAGAAGGCTGCAGCGCTTTAACACTGACTTCAAATTGGGATAATAAGGGAACAATTTGAGGATATAAAATGTTAAAGATGATATCACATTCACTGTAAAAAAAAAATTACTGCAGCATCTTTAATCAAATCTCAAGACCAAAAAAGATGTCTGTATTAGTCAATGATTTAATTCTTGATAATCAAATTGATTTGCTTTGTCTCACAGAAACCTAGCTGCAGCAAGAGGATTATGTTAGTATCAACTAATCAACTCCCTCTAATTATTCTAATTTTCACATTCCTCGAAGTACTGGGAGAGGTGGAGGGGTAGGAAGCATTTTTCAATCAGATTTGTTAATTAATCCTAGGCCTGCTAATAGTTATAGTTCTTTTGACCATTTAACTCTTAGCCTTCCTCATCCAACCTCTAAAAGTTTGTTGTTTTTAATCATCCTCCAGGTCCTTACTCTGAATGCATAGATCAACTCTCAAATTTTTATCTGAATTAGAGTTAAACACTTATAAAGTCACTATAGTGGGAGATTTTAAAGTTTGAATTGATACCAAAACTGACAGCCTAAACGTAGCCTTTACTGCTATTTTAGACTCAATTGGCTTCACTCAAAAAATCCAGACACCTACCCACTCTCTTGGTCACACTTTAGACTTTGTGCTGACTTCTGGCATTGATTGTGAAGAAGTCACAGTATTGCCTCATAACCCTCTCCTTTCTGACCAACTTTTGATATCTTTTTAATTCTTTTTTACGGAATACTCAAAATCTGAAAGAAAATGTTGTTATAGTAGGTGTCTAACAGACAATGATGTTACAACTTTAATTTCTTCAGTATCTGAGAGAAACGCAGAGGAGGGCAGAAAATAAATGTCATGCCCTACACAAACTGATTCTGTTGTTAATAGTATTGCGTCCTCATTGCGTATTGTGTTAGACAACGTAGCCCCCACGAAAAGGAAAGTGATTACTCATAGGAGGTTGGCTCCATGGTTTAATTCTGAACTTTGTCCATTGAAGGAGAACACCAGGAAATTGGAGAAGAAATGGCAGACTTTTAGAGGAGTCCTATTCATCCTACAAAAACAGCTTGCTTCTGTAATAAAGGACCCTTCACCAAGCTAGATCTGTGTATTTTGCATTATTAATAGAAGAGAATAAGAACAATCGTAGGTTTCTTTTAAATACAGTTGCCAAACTTACGAGAAATGAAAAGTTTGTTGTGCCATCCATTCCTCCAGCTCTTAGGTATAATAACTTTATTTAATTCTGTATTGATAAAATTGAATCTATTAAAATTGATGGCATCCTCCCAAACATAATTACTACCTCAGTAAGCGAGGAGGCACTGAATTTGGCTCTGGAGCCTTATCTCTGTTAGAAATATTTTGTTCCAGTTGAGCCTTCTGAGCTTTCAAAAATATTGTCTTCATCTAAGACTTTAACTTGTATGTTGGATCCAATCCCAACCAAATTGTTTAAAGAAGTATTTCCTATTTTTGTCATATCCACCATTATCATATCCCCCATTTTCAATATGATTAATCAGTCATTAGTGAATGGCTATGTACCAGAGTCTCTTAAGGTAGCTTTAATAAAACCCTTACTAAAGAAACATTCTCTTGGTCTTCCAATTTTATCTAAAATCCTAGAATAAAAATTTGCTAATCAACTGAGATAGCATTTGAGGAATAATTACTTATTTGAAGAATTTCAGTCAGGTTTCAGAGCTCATCATAGAACTGAGACAGCTCTACTTCAAAAATGTCACAAATGATATTACCATGGCCTCGGACAATGGACTCGTGTCTATTCAAGCTCTGTTAGATCTCAATGCTGCAGACACACAGTCAATCACAATATAATCATACAAAGGGTCGAACAGATTGTAGGTATAAAGGGAACAGTCCTAGTCTGGTTTAAATCGTATTTGTCTGATATATCCCAGTTTGTTAATCTAAATGACAAATATTCTCCACATTGTAAGGTTACTGGTGAAGTAACACAGGGTTCTGTACTTGGCCTAATTCTATGTACTATATACAATATATGCTCCCTATGGGTAGAATGATCAGACAGCATGGAGAGATGATATCTCCCCTATTTTAGCTTCGCTTTATTGGTTCCCTGTCAAATTCAGAATAGGTTTTAAGATTCTTCTTTTGACATATAAACCCATCATACATTAGAGAGCTGATTACTCCTTATGTCCCTAATAGAGCACTTCGCTTTCAGACTGCCGGTTTACTGGTGGTTCCCAGAATCTCTAAAAGCAGAATGGGAGGCAGATCATTTAGTTATCAGGCTCCTCTCCTGTGGAACCAGCTTCCAGCTTTAGTCCGTGAGGCAGACACCCTGTCTAGTTTCAAATCTAGGCTTAAAACCTTCCTGTTTGATAAAGTTTATAGTTAGGAAGAGGTACAGAAGACAGCCTAATCCAGTTGGGGGAGGAACTCAGTCTAGACAGACGGTTCTCCTTTGCTCTACCTTCTTCATGTCTCACTCTACAGGGTATTTAAACTATTTCTATAGTTATGCTGCCATAGACTTAGGCTGCTGGAGGACAAGCTTACCACTTCTCACTCTGCTACTTTCTTCCTTTGTCCAATCTGCTTTAGTTACCAGTATTACAACCTTGTTAACCTTTTTATTTCTCTTAGTGTTCTTCTCTCCGTAGTAACCATACCTGGGCTGGCGTTCTGTTAGCTGAGACAGCTTCTTGGATGAGAACATGGGCTGAGATGCTGCCAATGACGCTCTACAACTGCTGCTATAAACTAATATAATGAGCCTGGTTCTGCTGGAGATTTCTTCTTTTTAATGGGGAGTTTTTCCTCTCCACTGTCGCTACATGCATGCTCAGTATGAGGGTTTACATTAAAGTCAACTACAACACAAGCCATTGTTTCCAGAGGAGTGAATGATGCAAGTCAATGACTCAATCAGTGAAGGATGATCCAATCTGCTGGTGTTCCTTATATTGGAAACTTTTTGAAAGTGATTTGTAATGATATATCTGTGATTTTAATGGTGTCTTGAGACAACATTTGTTCTAAATTGGCACTATATAAATAAACTGATTGTTGATTCTTGTATTTTTGTATATCATAAAAAAGGTAAATATAATCTGAGATGAGCAATTACAAATAAGTGGTTACATGAAATAATAGCAGGAATGTTAACACCTGTTGAGTTTGGTTTTTGTGTAGTTGCAAGGAATCTGCATTAATCCTCCTCTTGACAACTAGAGTTAACCGTCTGTCACTGAAGGAGCTCTCCAGTTTAGCACTACCATCTGTCATTCACGGGATCGATGATGTTTTCTTAGAATGTTGCTATTTTAGCTAGAGATCTTCTGTCTCCCAGAACTGGGTTGAAGGGGCTCCTTTGGACAGAGCTGGCCTTCCTGGTAAGCTTATTTAACCAATAGGATATTTTAATTATAATACATTTGCATTTTACAGGACCCATGACCACTAATAATTCATTGGGATTTCGCCAAGTCTAGGTGATGTTCAAAACAATGAAGTCAAATGTTTGTGTGCTATCCATGATGCAGTTATCTAAGGGTTTGAATTGAGAACCTTTTTAATATATCTTTCCTGCTTCTGCCCCTTTTCTGTGATGGCACTGCGAATGTTGGCTACTAGTACCAGAAATTCCTTTCAAAAACCTTGTTTTACAGAGATCTGGCATTACACATTTCATTTTAGTAATCCCCTTCACCTATGCAGGGCAGAAGTAGGGATTGATGGAAACGGTAGAAGGATGAGTCAGATGTTCCACCATAAAACATAAATTCAATTATGTTGAGGGCTAACCAGTCCAATTACTTTGGATTTGAAACCAAATGATGCAAATGCTTTTAAATCGCAAGTCAAATCAAGGCAAGGGTATAAATCTAAAATATTTTAACATTTAAAGTACTTTACCTGAAGATGAAATAGTACATCAAATAATAATAGTTCAAGGGCATAAAATTAGGGAAAAAGAAAATTTCATAACAGTTTAAAAGCTTATATATTCTGCATTTTCTATTTACTGCTGCTTCCTTTCCAGTGATTGATTTCAGATGAGAAAATGCCAGTAGTCGTGGTTACCCCATGTCGATCTCATGCTGGGTTCATTTCAAATCTCAAGTCTGTTCCTGAAGATTTGGCCGTAAATGAAAGCAGCTTAGCAGCTGATAAATGACAACCATAAAAAAATATTACTTGGCAAAAGAAATCTCAAAGGGTACGCCACATAAAATAAAGCAAAATTAAAAATGGATGTGCTGTGTTTCACATTTCATGTGCGTTTAATGCGGCGACGATGTTGTCTGTTTCTCCGTCGCTCTTGCTGAACAGTCGTGATGACATGAAAATAAATGTGTGTAGAATGGAAAACCATATGGTCCAACTATGGTCATGACAGGAACAAAAAAGGGATTTACCTTCCAGAGCTGGATTCTGGGAGCTTTGATAAGGAAGATGTACCTCAGTTTTTATGGTGGATGTCACTATCACTTTCAGCTCCTGCAGCCTTGCTGCTTTATCCGCTTACTTCACAAATTCCTGCATTGTTTGCTCAGTGACAAGAACACACAGGAAAAATAAATCAGGAGGCCAGTCTTGAGATCCAATCCTTGGTCACATCTGGACATAAATCCCACATGTGCAGTAGGTATTAAGTTAAGCTTTACAATTGCCTTAAAGTATGATAAAAAGAACAGATTCCCATATAGCTGATCTGATTACAGCGCCTTGCAGATTGTGTTGCTACAGGTTGGACTCTAGTCTGGACTTTGACAGGGCCATTTTAACATAAATATGTTTGAATTTAGACATTCCACTTTAGCTATGGCTGGATATTTCTGGTAGTAGGCCTGAGCGTGAAGGTTCCCTGTCCCTGCTTGAGAGGAGCATTCCCACAGCATGATGCGGCCACCACCATTGTTTACCATTACTGTTCTACTTAAGTGACTCTTCAGGCTGTTCTGCCTATCCCTGTGTGAGGTCGCTGGTTTAAAAAACTGGGCGCACACCATGGCACCCCATACAGTTCAAAAAAATCTAACAATAGTGTCGTTGATTTGAAAGATGAAGACAGAATACCTGCAGTGAACACACAAATGCGTAGGGGGATCATGCAAACATCATGCAGAAAAACCTCTGGCCAGGATTCAAACTTAGGGATTTAAACCTTCTTGCTGAAAGTTTACAGGCCACCAACTGCGCCACTGTGCAAACTTTGCCTACGAATGTACTCTTGTAAACATTTGAGACTTTCACAGAGCAGTGATTAAATCACTTTTAACGGCAACTGATTGATTGCACCAGATTTTATTTAATAGTATCAGAGCTAAGGGTGTGAAATATACAATATTATTTAAAATTCTAATTCTATCGTTAGAATATTATGGAAATGCTTATTTGTTTCAGTTACTCGATTTACTAAGTGAAACACACCAATTATACACGGGATAATGTTTTTTAGCCTTTTTATTTGTGTTATTTATAATTATTTTCTGATTACACCAATAAAAAACATGACATTTAAGAATAGAATACTGATTAAGACCCATAAACAACTGTTTTAAAGCAGTAATGTTGGCCAAATCTGAATACAGAGCCTCATTGGAAAGCATATTGTAATATAAAATATTTAAAGATTTGTGATTGTAACAAGAAAAAAAATTACAACAGGGTCAAAGAGGTAAGAATATCTTAGCAAGGCATTATAAACCTGTTGCGTTTTAATGAATTGCTGGATTGCCTTTGCATATTGAATGAATATAACAAATAAATTACTTTGATTATGAGGAGTGATTACTTTGTCTAATAACAGAGCTGAGTGCTCAGGAGTGCTACTATACAGGATCAGCCTCATGCTCATTCTTTTAGGTTTTTATTTGAGAATAATTCCAGCAAACATTCAGAATCACATCCATCAATAAACGTCCGTCTTGGCCATGCTGGATAACTCTATTGTGTATTCAGCAGAGGGAGTGCAGATGAAAGTTCAGCCAGACGCCAAATATGAAAGTAATCAAGCGCAGCAAACATGTATCTGATTCCTACAGGTGGACGCTTAAGTTGGACAAGCCTCGCTTCTTTTGGGGAGAATTTCATTATGTTTATACCCTTTTGCCCTGTTGATTTGAGTGTAATGAGCTGCACTAATGTGGCTGTGCGAACACAAAGGCCTTCGGTTAACTGGGTGTTTTTATGTGTGCGTTCAGAATGCAAAAATGGGGAAAATGAATTTCTGAGCCAGACAATTTCCCTCGGAGAGTGATTGAGAAGAGCAGAAAAACACTTTGGAGAGTCGGAGGCGGTGATTAGGATATCCAGAGGATAATACTTGATTGTTTACCTCTCTAAAACTGGGTCTGCACGAGTACAAACAAATGCTTGTTCTTGCGCATCCTCTCAGGGAGCTCTTCTTGCCGCTTCAAAACAAGCCATAACGCGACTCATTCAGATGGGCATTATCGCAGGTTGTTTGTCTTTCTGCATCAGGGCTCTTGCTTTGGTTAGCAATGCAAATGCATCTGCAGGCGTATGAAATAGACTCTTCAGTTTCCATTTGCTTCAACCTTTCTGTGTGTTGTGACGTTAAAAACATTCAAAGCGCTTTCTTGGGATTTCTGTTGCATAGAACAAGACAATGAATTAGACACATCATTTTTTAATATTTTAGATATTTGATTATATTTTCCTAGCCACGATCCTCCGGACATCATAAGCCGGGTGCCCATCAACAATACGGGCGGATGGAGGGGCGTCGCCTGGAGGGCACAAAGTACTGGTTAGCCGGCTTTATCTGAGACACATGAAAAGTGGGGTGGATCCGGAGTGATGGGGGCAGACGGAGACGAACAGAGGAGGGATTGATCACGGAGCCGATGGTGTAGGGACCGATGAAGCAGGGCGAGAGTTTTCGTGAAACGGCCCTTAAAGGGATATCCCGGGACGAGAGCCAGACCTGCTGACCAGGAGAGTAGGTCGGAGCAGGTGTACGCCTCCGGTCAGCAAACTTCTTGTTAGAGGCAAAGGATCGTTGTAATGCTGAAATAGTGTTTTTCCAAATAGTTTTAATACGGCGGATCTGGTGGTGAACGGAAGTCACCGAAATATCCCTCTGGTCTGTGGGGAACAGTGGTGGCTGGTACCCTAGGGAGATCTGAGATTGCGATAAACTAGTTGCTGCGGAGACGTGGGAATTGTGAGCGTATTCTATCCAGGGGAGATGCTGGTTCCAGTCGGCCTGATTGGTGGATGTGAGACAACGGAGAGCCGCCTCAACCTCCTGATTAAGCCGTTCCGTCTGACCGTTAGACTGCAGGTCATAAAATCTATTGCTATATGGGACCAGGGACGTCTGGGGATCTCCATTGACTGCAAAAGGCCCGAGGGGGGTTTGTTTACGGTTTTATTACGGGAACAGATAGGGTAGGTGTGGATGTAGTCAAGTACATCTCTGTGGAGGTTCGACCACAAGAACCTACGGGAGATTTAAGCAATGGTCCGACTGGAACCAGGGTGGCAAAATAGGCGAGAAGTATGGAACCAATGTATTACTTTTGAACGGACGGGAGTGGGTATGTACATGGTTCTTTGAGGAGGAGCTTCTAGGATCTGGTTCATGGAGAAGGGCCTCTTTAACGATGCCCTCGATCTCCCAGGATACCGAGCCAACCACGCAATCGGGGGAGATTTTGGGAACTGGAATTGGATGACTGTTGTCTGGTGAGAATTGGCGAGAGAGGGCATCAGGTTTCACATTTTTGGATCCGGGCCTGAAAGAAATAGAGAAGTTGAATCTGGAGAAAAATAGGGACCATCGAGACTGTCGGGGGTTGAGACGTTTTGCTGATTTTATGTACTCGAGGTTTCGGTGGTCTGTCCAAACCAGTACTGGATGATCTGCACCCTCCAACCAATGACGCCATTCTGCTAGGGCCAGTTTAATAGCCAGGAGCTCAAGGACTTTAGAGGGATCTGCTCTGATCTGCCCGCTCTTAAAAATGTAGCCGAGAAATGTGATTGAACTCACATTTCTCGGTCTTAACGTATAACCGATTCTGGAGGAGGCACTGAAGGACTTGGCGGACATGGGACTTGTGTTCTGCTGGGTTCTTGGAAAAAAATGAGAATGTCGTCAAGGTAAACAAAAACAAAAACGTTGGGAAAACCACGGAGGACATCGTTAATTAATGCTTGGAAAAACGATGGGGCGTTGCATAAACCAAAAGGCATAACTAAACACTCAAAATGGCCAAGGGGTGTTTTGAATGCGGTCTTCCATTCATCTCCCTGGCGAATACGGACGAGGTGGTAGGCGTTACGGAGATCCAGTTTGGTGAAGACGGTGGCTTGGTGAAGGGACTCGAAGCCGGCGGTGATAAGAGGCAGAGGATATTTGTTTTTAACAGTAATATTGTTTAAACCCCTGTAATCAAAGCAAGGTCGGAGCGAACCGTCCTTCTTAGAAACAAAAAAGAAGCCCGCCCCTAATGGAGATGAGGAGGTCCTGATAATGCCAGCGGCGAGGGACTCATTTAGATAGGTCTCCATCGATTCCCGCTCCTTATGGGAGATGTTATAAAGCCGACTAGATGGCAATGGGGCTCCGGGAAGAAGATCAATAGCGCAGTCATAGGGTCTGTGAGGCGGTAGAGAGCAGGCCTTACTTTTGTTAAAGGCCTGCTTGATATCAAGATACTCCCTGGGGATCTTACTGAGGTCCTAGGAATCAATGGAGACGTCCTCCAGGGGCGGGCTAGGAGGAACGGCAGCCTGGAGACATGAGGAAGACAGTTGGAAGACCAGGAGGTGATTGAACAGTCTGACCAGTTAATAATTGGGTTGTGTTCCAGAAGCCAGTCGAAATCAAAAAGTATATTGGGTTGAGCAGAAGAAAAAATAAACAGTGAGTAAAGGTTGGGTGATGTGGGTTATGGTGGTTAGTGACCTGCCATCTAAGGCGGGAACCTGGAGCGGGGTGTCTAAAACGGAACTGGGTAGATTAAATTGATCGACAAGTGCTTGAGTTATTAATGATCTCTCACAACCAGAATCAATAAGAACGGAACAGTTAATGATGCGATGATTAATAAATACAGTGGCGGGAAGAAGAAGACGAGAATGACTAGGGCGAGGGATTGGGTCCGTCTGAAGCCTAGTATTTACAGATGGACCTTTCCGGGGAGCGTCTCCTTATGGAGAGAAGGACAGACATCAATAAAATGACCCGGGGTACCACAATAGAGACACTCTCTAGACCTAAGTCTCCGTTGCCGTTCCTCCGGGGTTAACCTGGTTCGTCCGACATGCATGGGTTCCGGTCCCGGGGATAATGGCCTAAGGGGTTCGGGGATTGACTTAGGCGAGGTCACGGGAGGCTGGAAAGAAGGCTGGACGACTGCGGGAGTATGACCAACAGACATTCTATGGCTTCTACCCACACAATCTTGTTCTCTCAGACGACCATCAATCCGAGCTGCTAGAGATATGAAATACTCTAGAGTTAGGGGTTCATCAAATGGTGCGAGTTCATACTGCAAAGGCTCGTTCAGAGCGCGATGAAACGTATCCTTCAGAGAGCGAGGGTCCCAGCCCAACCGGGCCGCCAGTGTCCGGAACTCTTTGGCAAATTCGGCCACTGTCCTGGAACCCTGTCTCACTCTGTTTATCCTTCGTGCAACTGTCGGATAGTCTGTCTCAAAACCAAAGTTCCTCAAGAACTCATCCTTGAAATCCTGAAAGGACAAACAGAACTCTGGATAGCTCAAGAACCAAGCTGATCGGCAGCGGTCAACAGCAGTGAATTGCGTGGAACGGGAAACAGCTGGACAACAGGAAACGGCAGGGAACAGTGAGCGTCAACGACGTGGGAGACCGGGAGCTTCTAAGGGTGAGGACAAGTGAGGTGAGTCAACAGTTGAGTGCGAGAGAAAATAAATGAAGGGAATGATCTTACTTGAGATGGTGAGTTGATTCGCCGGGGAGGGGTGAGTGGTGAGTCTTTCCAGAGGGGATGATGAGGTATGTTCCAAAGGGTGCCAGAGCAGTAGATGGTTGATGCTTGAGCGGACAGATCGAGTTAGCCAAGAGGAGTGGGAACCAGATGGTGAGGAAAGCCAGGGAGGAACTGGAGAGTTAGAGCGCTGGATGCAAGGGAAAACCTGGGGCGGAGACACAACGGTTATTTAGAGCGAGGGAAAAAACGAAGTAACAAAATAACAGTGAGTCCAAAAACCATACAAAAATCTCTATAGATAGCGGGGAGCAAAAATACTAGAGACTGCAAAAAACACTAGAGAGCACAAAAACACCAGAGACTGCAAAAACACTAGAGATCACAAAAACACTAGAGACTACAGGAGGCATACAAAATCCAAGGTTGTTGAAAAACAGGAAGCACTAGAGACTGCTATGAGTATTCAAAAATTGTAAGGGAGCACTGAGGACAAATTACCAGTGGTAGATAATACTCAGGCGGTGAGTAGCTGGTTCACCACTCCTCTTATACTGGCCCAGCTCGTCAGATGAAACCAGTTGCACCTGTGGAAGGAGCTCCAGCATCAGAGAAACAAACGATCCCCTCTGGGAACCTGGGGAAGTGCCTAGAAAAGAGTCATACTGACACTTTCAAACAGGTACCAGAAAAGTAGAGCCGAGGGAAACGTCTTCCCTGACAGAACTTTCCCAAACCAGATAGGGCGGTACACTCTACCTACTCCTACTTCCTCACTCATCCAACAACCATACAAAAATCACTTCATCAATCTGTTTTTAACTGTAAGCTTTTGTCATATCGGCTTTAAGGTTTCTGACCCACATATGCAGAGACACTCAGAAGATACGGTAATGAAGTTTTATTTGTGGGGAAGTGACACGGGAAGGGGATAGGTCCAGCGATGAATCTGCTGCGGCGGTGAATGGTGAAGTGTGAACGGCAATGAGTGGCGGAAGTACACGGGAGGCTTGACGTGGGAGACCGGGAACC
>JAVLVB010000374.1:3638377-3666199 GCA_032876305.1 Orestias chungarensis
TATATATATATATATATATATATATATATATATATATATATATATATATATATATAAATAAAATAACGTTACTACTTCCGGGTTTGACGTCAACGTCGCTCGATACAAAGAAGACGGAGCACCAATGGCGGATGTCTCTCTGTATCTCGCCAATGTTGGCGTGTCTCTAGGACGGGGCATGGACACGGGGCAGGTAAGATGGTCGCTAAGGTTCTTCCAGCCGGACCAATGTGTCGTCCTCGGTGTGTTTACTGCTTCCTTCTCCCGCTGAGGGTTTCTGGCTCCTCGTCTCTAGCCGCACCTGTCGTTAATTAAACATTCACATCTTCTTCCTCTGTCTTTGTTTCCTGTCCCAGAGTCAGAGCCCGACTCCGGGGAGGGACTTCGAGAGCGTGGAGCTGGGCGAGCTGGGCAAGAGAGCGGAGCCGAGGGAGAAGCTTCCCCGCCGGGTCATCCACTTCTCCAGTGGGGAGACCATGGAGGAGTACAGCACCGACGAGGAGGAGGCGGAGGACCCGCAGGCGGAGAGGAGGGACCTGCTGTCCGCTCCGGTCGATGCGGTGAGGGTGAGGAACGCTGCTGGGGGTCGGGGTCGTGACCTTTTTCCCTGTGCGGTGTGTTTGGCTGATGCTGACCGTGTGTTTGATCCGTAGTCCAAGATGACCTGGGGGCCTTACGTCTGGTTTCACATGTGGAGAGCAGCCACGTCCACCATCTCAGGTCTGTAGTCTGGACCTCCACGAACGATTCCTGTTAAATATCTAGTGAGACCATCCTTTGTGCTTGGTTTACAACTTTAAAACCAAGTTACTTTTGCATGTGTCAGTTCCAGTGCAGTCTCAGGTTAAACGCTGTCTGCGCCTTTAATGGCACTTTGATTCAGTTGAAACACACAAAAAATAGCTAATTCTCCACCTATAGGACCTACTGTGATTTCTATGGTTGGAGTACGCAGTAACGGCTGTATCTGCGATTTTACTAAGATAATAAATCTGTTCTGTGCAGCGCCTTTCTGTTGTGGCCTCTCCCTGTATGCGCCGCCTTTCCTCTTCCTCTTCCTCTTCCTACGGTTGGGAGAGCGAGTCCATCGCTTCTCGTTAGCTGCGCTTGTTGCCCGGACCAGACACACGCCACACCCCTTCCTCCACACCTGTGTGGTCGATAGAGGCTTTTGGGCCGTGTCTTAATCCAGATAAACCAGTCGTCTTTTCCTCTCCACACGCTGCTGGCTGGAGTCTGCGTTCACACCAAACGCGCCTGGAGCGTCCAAAACACGACTTGGACTCCTGTACATTTTCGGCACTTTTTAGGGTCGGATGCTTCAAACGCGCGTCGAGCGTCCCCACCTCCGGTTTTCTCCCGTCTCTTACACGGCCTTTTTGTACTGTGGTGGACTAAATTGCGAGAAGGGCTCGTCTTTATTTAAAAAAATCAAGACAACGCCATTGTCGGCTGCCTCGGCGCCATATCTGTAACTACCGGAAAAATTCAGCAGCGTTCGGTTTTCTGTGATTTCTATCGACGAGGGACGATATCGCTGCCAGTTTCGTCTCACTCGAATTAGCAAGAATAGTGACTATAAATCTATCTAATTACAAAAACCACTCATGCTTGTCTCTACGATGCAACCACCCTTGTTGAGAGCCATGTTATGGTATCGACATTCCTCTACTATTAGGTTTGTTTGAGAAACATGCATAACTAAACGTAGACGCACAGAACTAGGGGTGTTTTCTGTGGGACGAAACTGTTAATGTTTTCACTATTAAAGGAGTAAGGACAAAATTTGTAATGGCTTGTATTTCATGAAGGGTTTATGGTTCTATGTTGCAGCGTGTGACTATCTTGGAGAGAGGATGGCGTCTCTGTTCGGAATAACGTCTGCTAAGTACCAGTATGCCATCGATGAATACAACAGGATAAAGAAAGAGGTGATGCCGGAGCGCTTCCTGTTTTATAGATTTGGCTGGGGGGGTTTTTTTTGCCTGTGTTTCAGCTATCTAACAGTGATCCATCTTGTGTCCCTGCTCCACTAGAAAGAAGAGGAAAAGGAGGAGAACCAACTGTCTGAAGAGGCTGAGCGGACCTTTGAGCAGCTGCAATGTCGAGGAGCGAAAGAGGAGCCAATCGCATCGAGAGCCGAAAAAGAGGAGGCGTCTGCTTTACCTGATGCAACCTATCGGGTGGAGAGCGAGAGCCCAGCAGCTCCGAACACAATCACCGTCCCGGTTATAGTCACTGCTACCTAACCCTACCAGAGAGAACGGATGTTTTAGTGTTTCTGTTAGTACAGAACAGAACTGTCTTGTTTCACTGAGCCCTTTGGTTTGCGTATAACACAGCTTTTAATAGCTTTGAGTTCAGGCTGAATGGAGAGGACGGGAGGGATGCAACAACGTGGGCAACTTAGAAACCTATATCTGAATCTCAGCAGTTGGACACGCTTTCGGGGAATTGATGTTTGCGAATTGTCGGTTGCTCCAGCCTCCTCAACTCTACGCCTTACAGTGAGAAGTGTCGCTCCCCTGCGCCTCGGCCCAACCACACACCGTGCCTAAAACCACCTATACAGCCGGATGTGGACTGAGCATCTGTCTAACCACCTCCACCCAGCAGCTCACATCCCCTCACACGTTGTCTCGATATGCATGCTGTGTGTTGACGTCTTTGATGTTGCATGTGAAGCCTTTTGTTGCACTTCCTGTCTGTGGAAGCACTGAGCAGATTAAACTGTGGCTGTCCTATTTTAGCCATAAGGTAAGCTAACATTTAGCTAAAAAAAGAAGAAACTCAATAGGTGTAACGGGTCGTGTGTTGTTTTTCTGCCTTATTTACTGTGAACATTAAAATAGTCTCGTGTGATTTTATGGGTAAAGGAATTGCGACACTAAGCCTGTATAATGTTACATTTTTAACCATTTGTAAGCAGTTTTTTCTACACTTATTTATTTTCTTAACTTGAGCTGTTAATTTAAACATTTTGTATTGTTTTAAATAACATGACAATAAACTGTTAAATCAGATATTTAGATATATTTTTTCCAGTTAAAAGAAGATTTTAAACAGCGTAACATGGAGACTTGGGCTTTACTGTCGCTCAGTTGTAATGGATGGTGTCTGTTCAAAGGCTCAGTGCTGTTATGTGGCATGGTCGATGTAAGGCTTTGCTATGTCAGCGCTAACAAAGAGCCTGTGTCACTGCGTGCGCACACCACCCTGAGTCAGGGACTCCGTCGACCCGCCGTACAATGGAGCCATTCTGAGCAGAGCGTTGGTTTCTGCTGGCCAGAGCGACCTCCTCAGCGCTGCACCCCCGACCTCGCCGCTGTGGACATGCAGCCATGTTTTCACTTCATCCTGCAATGAGTCACAATGAACTAATAGGTACTGACTTTTACAGTTGTGCTGTGTTCAGAGCTTTTGTGTTCTGATCTTTACCCCCAAAAGTCAGAATTGAGCCTCTGGGTAAGTTGAGTCAGCGTTGCCTGAGATCATAGTGGGACTTGCACAGCTGTGATCTAATTTGTGAAAATGTCTACAATAAAATATTTGATTTGTAAAAGAAAATCCACTGTGATCCACCAAATTTGGGTGTTTTTGACAAAATAATTTATATATTTAACATGAAATGAAACAATGAGAAGGTCCAGCCAACTGGTGCTGGTAGTCTCAATGACTGGATCATCTAAAGCTACATGGACCAAACAATGATTTGTCCCAGTTCCACATATTGCTGGTGATTCAAGTACATATCCTATAGTTTTTAAGTAACATGATAGTCATGTTGCATTTACTCAACGTTTACATTTTTCATAATTCTGCACCACAGGAATCCAGTCCTGGTACATCTGGGACGTAAAGAACAGCTGAAACAAGCTGTGTTTTGCGTTCATTTGTCTTAGTTTCCTTTATCTTGTGTGGATCTTGTAAAGCGTTCACACGGCAGTTTTTATACTGTCATGTTTCATTAGTAGTATCAAAAAAGCTGGAATTGAGCATCAAACCTGCTGTGCAAATGTACCTTAAGTACACCTGTGTCCATTCAATGGTTATTCAATATTCCTGGCTGCCATTATACTTCAAGAAAATCAGAGATGGTTATTGTACGCACACAAAATCACAGAAAGTGCTACGGTAAAAACATATTTACCAGTAATCTGTGTAAAAACGCAGAGCGAAAAAAACTAATCATTTCTTTTGGCTCTATTTTGTTGGACGGTTCAAACTGAATAACAACACATGGAAGCCCAGCTGGTCTGGGAATGACGCTTGTTCTTGTGACGGTGCATTATCCTGGCAGAGCCATGAACTAGACGGCTCATCTCTGCTTGTCAGATGGTGACGTACATCCCCACTCCAGAATGCCGGCTGGCCCTGCAGCCACACTGACAAGCCACCTACGCCCAGTGACAGCCCAGCACGCTACTAAGCCCAGGAAAGAATGAAGGCACTTAGCTGATAATTCACCATACTAGAAAAGTTGATCGTCACAGAGATGGATGAGATTTCTGAATTTGGATAGTGTACATTTGCATTTTTATCAGGAGTAACAAAAAGGCTGTGAACACCGTGAATTGATCCATGCTATTCTTTATTCACATCTATTGTAAAGGATAAGAATTGTAACTTTTTTCATTGCTTTTTGAGTCAAATATGTAAACAGTTAAAGTCTAAGTTTGGGGTTTGGTTTCTGTGTTTACAGTTACATTTCTACAGTAATCTAACATCTGATATTTGCACATTTTTTGTTGTTATATAGGTGTTCTTCTATGTTTTGGCACTTTTAAGGGAAGCACATAAAAAAAAAAAAAGCAACAATGCTAGAAAGGATTGAGTCCTGTTTTCTCTCATAGCCCTAAAAAGAATCCAGTGGAACCGACTGCCTGTTAGTGCATAAGGTGTCTGGATACAAAATGCTAAATGCATTGGCAGAACCCTGTATTACAGTTCGAGGCCCTCTATTTTACTTTATGTATTGCTTTTTTTATATTTAGCATTTATGTCCCTGTTTAGCATTATTTAGGATTTTGTTTCCCTTTTGGGAATTCTATAAAGAAAACATAAATTAATGCACTATTTTCTTACTTGTGGTAAATATTTAATTAATGATAATGATTTACACTTCATTAGGTTTTAATTCAGCCAATTTAATCTGTTTTTATATATAAAAACTTGCACTTTATATTTTTATTTTCCCATCTCTAGATCACTCTCTCTTGGCCAGGTCACACTTGTGAGTAATGCAATAAATCCACGAGAGGGCAGTATTGTCTTGAATAACTCACTATAATCCTAGATCAGGGGTCTGCAACATCTGGATCTTTGGCCCCTCCTATGTATAAAACCAAATGAGATGCTTTTGAAGGTTCTTTTTAATTTTTTGTTTACAGTTTATTGATTTTTTTTCCAATATCTGCATTAAATACACATACAATAAGTCATTTGAAGGGTTTTAAAAGTGGTTTTATATATTCCCTACTATGTGCTGGGTTTTCCATCGTTCCAAATTTTCCGATGTTGTGCAAAATAGTTTTTTCATCACTCTAGACATATTTTATCTTCTAGCAGCCTTTTGAAAAAATGACCTATGTCCTAGATGTTCGAGTTCAACACAACAGGTAAATATACACACTTGCACACGAACACGCACGCACACCATGCAGGAAACAAAATCTGCATGGGGTCCAAAAGCGTATACCCGAAGTGGCTCAAACTATCAAATCATAGCAACAGCAGGATGCAGGGTTTGCTAAAAGGCCCCCAAGAAACCATCGGGCATCTTACAACAGGTTTGGTTCAATGGTCTGGAAGTGACGGTCTAATAGCAGGATAGGAATAGATGGAACGCAAAACCCAGCGTGTGGTACAGATGTTTGTGTAGGGTACAGTTACATCTGTGAAGAATAAAAACACCCTGGGTGAGAGGAAATCACGTCCCAAGGTGGTGGGGAGTGACAAATCGAAGATCCCGCGAGACTTCTGGATCCGAACGGACGAAACAAGAGTGGCCGACCAACTGGACATTGTGATCAATCGTACACTGCTGAGGACAGCTGTTGTGATTGATGTGGTGATCCCAAATGATGAAAACATTGGGAAAATAAAGACAACGGAGAAATATCAAGGGATCAGGAAAGAATTAGACGCAGCCTTGCACGGGAGGGCAACTGCGTTATCTTCAGTCTCTGAGAACTCGTGGCAGAAAAGGGCTCATGTCCCAACTCCACCTCATCCCGCACTTCCTTTTAGAGCGGCCACATGTCGCGCTCGAGTCCTCCGACGCTTCATGCATACCTGACATTTTTGTTGCTTTTGAACTGTGGGGGCTAGGATTCAGGAAGCAACATTTTCACTTCTGATTTAGCCAGAGGTTTTACAGAGGTCTAACCACAAACTCTAAAAATGTTCTCCAGCCCACCTGACTACCATATGTGCCGCCGCATCTGATCTGTGGATGATAACCGGAGGAGGGGGGGTTCAGATAGGATTCACCTTCTTTAAAATGATTCGGTTGTTACGTGAAATCATCAGATGGGTGCTTTTGACTTCGGCATTTACCTGGCTCGGGATTGAAGAGGTACTCAAGAGCCAGCGGCTGTGTAAGCAAGCACAGGCTTCTGGGTCAAGGGTGGGTATGAATGGAAACACGAGTTGAAGGGTTAAAAAAAAAAAAAAACAGACCAACAGAAAGATAGAAAGAAAATGGAGAGGGGGTGATGAGAAAAGCAGCCCCCCCTTTGATGTGGGCCTCGGCTAGGCTCTGAGTGCCTCAGACGACTCAGGCTTGCTGAGGGAAGGGGATTTCCAGCACCAGCACAGCTTGGGCTCACTCTCACCCCCTGAGCTTCCTTTGTGGGCTTAAGAACACACAGACTCTCTGCAGCGAGGCTGCTCTCTCTCTAACGTCAGGCTTTGTTATTGCAGCGAGACCCCCGTTGTCCTGGCCAAAGGTTTCGGGCATCACCCCATCAGTCTGTGTGTCGAAACACACAACGTTTCATCGCAAACGCGCAACATTACCGTCAAAGGCTTGCTCGTTTTGGGGTTTTTTTGTGCGTGCTTGAAGTTATTGTCTTCACGCGTTTGCGACGGCGATTAAGAAGAACAGCATGTAACATTTATCGCTTTGCAACGACATTGCATCTAGTCATCAACGTTGGAGAATTTGTGGGATTCCCACCGGTGCAGCACTTGCGACAACAAACTGAAATCCAGCATCTGGTACAAGGATGTACCAGAAATCAAAACAACTCTCCGAACTTCGTTCAAGACTCCACGTTCAAGTCAGCTCTGATCTGTGTATTTCCCAGCGCGGTAAAGTGTCACGAGGCAGAAGTGATAAGGAAGTGGCTGAAAGATCATAACGAGGAAATCTGGGATCTGTGGCCAAGAAACTCCCCAGAGCTTGTTCAGAAATTGGTGTCGGTTCTCAGAGACGAGTTGTAATTGAGATTCTTATTTTAGCTCCGCGTAAAAAAAAAGGCTTTCTATTTTTGCATGGAAGTCTCTAAAAACTGTCTTTAAGCTCAACTTAAATTTCGCTGTAAAACACGAGATGTCGCTACAATCTTTTTTTAGTGTTTGCTTCTAAGGGAGCAAATTGCGAGAAATTGCTAAACGCGTGAGTAGTTCTGCAAAACAGTGAAACTATGCAATTAAATGTCTTCATTGTTTTAATCTGCATTATGACACAAATTGTTCTGTCTATTCATGCATTATCTGTGGTATGAAATATTCCATTTGCAGCTTTTTTTGATGTTGTTACATGCATCTAAAACTTCTTCCCATGCTCCCGATTACGTCTGCCACATTTCAGGAGAGGAGCTCTGCTTTCAGCTGGTTTTCTGCGCTCACTGTACTGCACTGTCTGCGCTCGCTCTCCACATGTAAACACACGTGCACGTAGCACAAGAGAAACAAAAACAAAACAAAAAACAGCGTGCATGCACGCGCTTCACGCACGCAGTCTCAAAGTCTGTGCGTTGGAAAGTCCCTGGCACTCACTGCATGCTATCTCAGATGCAAGCTTGATGCTGCAGGTGGCCACCACCACAGCGACTGCAGCGTTGAGACAACATGACCTGTGAACCTACACAAGGAGCCACATGGGCACACGTCTGACGTCCTCCTGGTTTAAAAAAAACAAAAACACTGGAAATGGACAATAATTGAGATTGACAGATGAGGGTTTTGTTTTTGGTTTTCATGCCTTTTAAAAATCGTCCTCCAGCTGCCTAACAACCTTCATTTTCATTCCTGCTTTGTTGTTTTCTACTGTGCACTCAGCCTTTGGTCTCTCATGCTACAAAACATAAAATATTTAAGGGTACTTGCAAAGGCCCACAAATGCACAAAGGTTTTCTTTCCTGTCTGTTTAACATAATGTACTTAGTGAATGATGTAATCCTTCAGATCCGTAACTTTAACCATTTCGGCTCCATTTGTCATATTGCTGCTGACTCTTAAGGTCAGATTCTCTCCTGTGCAAAAAAAAAAGTTTCCTCAATGACTCAAATTTCTTTGTTTCCTTCTCTTGATTAATGCAATGCCGACATTTTGATCAAAGTTACAATCTGAACCTCATTTTCTTCATCCAGTTTACGCATACATTCATGATCCATTGGTTTTTGGGCTCTTAATTTTCATTTCTCTTCTTATCATTTCATTCAGTTTTATTTTTTTATTATTCATTTTCATTATTTGTACTGTAAGTGTATTTTCTGTCAGCCTGCTTGGTTTATTAGAGTTTAGATATATTGTTTGTGTTCTTCCTGATTCCATTTTTGTTTGTTTGTTTGTTTTCCTCTATGTTTACTCAGTTATTGATTTCCGTGTCCTGCCTGCCCTCTTGTGCCAGGCTCTTACCCATTTTTGCCTCCAGTTGTTTCCCCGATAACTCTGCCCATAGCCTTCACTCTTTTGCTTCCCATGTTTCATGTTGGATTCTCTCATGTGTTTCTTATCGCCAGGTTCTTTGTAAGTCTTTGGTTACACTTCGTCGAAAGTGCCATCATGAGACTTCCTCTTTCCCATCTGCATTCTGGTCCCCAAAGGGGAAACTAAATGTTCTTGTAACTCACATCATCCAGTATCAAAAACTGAGATGTCTTTTAGCGACATGCATTAAACGCACGGCGCATGCTTTAGACTAAATCTACCCTAAACTTATGCCAAATCAACATAAACATATCTAAACATGTATTAGACAATATTACACAGAGCAGACGTTGCAGCATCTGATTCGGTAAATAGCTAAAGGGTGATTCCGGGTAATTTTTCATTACATTAAACATTGTAAATCTGCCCTAGTTTAAAAAAAACAAAAACACTGAGGCTTTGCAAGAATAATATTTGATGAGCTTGTAATTTGTCAAACATTTTTATTTTGACAAAGTAAAAAAGAGGGGGACTTCAGTTCTATTTTATCCATCTGGACCTAACAGAGTTACTCTTGCTAGATATTTCGTTATCTATTCTATTGGTAGAATTGTATGAACCTAGAACTGACCCATCTCCAAAACTACAATGCCCTTAAACATTAATAAAGAACTTTATCCAAAAACAATTATTTTCACTCATTCTTTTTAAGTGATCTTGAGAAGGCAGATATAAAAATGGGCAAAAATGTCTCTGGATGTGCAGCAAAGCTTGCAGAGACCTGCATTAAGAGACCTGCAGCTGTAATTACAGCCAAAAGTGGTTACAATTTAGTTAAGCTAAATTTGGCTAAATCCCTTTTTTGTTTTAATTCAAACTTTGGTCACACATTGTTTACAGACCTGCTTAAGCATTGTAAGAAATGTTAGGGCGACTGTAGAGATTTAAACTCTCTTTTACCAGGAAAAACAACCTTCATTATTCTTTAAGTTATGAAATCACTGCAACAACTATAAAACACGCATCAATCCAAGGTAAGGATATTTTTTGTTGACAGTTTAATTTCACATCAGTATTGTCTAAACCAGGAAAAGGTGCTGAAGAAAACAAATCAAAAGTTTAATGTGGAAAAATAACACTAAAAAAACCATTTTTCAGTAGTTTTCCTTCATTTTGCTATATTTCTAAAAATGTCACAATGTAAAGGAATATATACGTTTGGTATGATTATGGCATACATTCAAACTCAACTTTAAACAACAAAAAAATAAAAAATACACTTATCTTGGTACCCAGCCTTGCTTTAAAAACGAAACAAAAAAAAGGAACGAAAGTGAACGTTGTTGCTCCATGCTGGTCAAGGATGAGTGAACGCTGAAAGTAAATTAATGCAATCTGCCAGCTTTCCTTAGATATAAACCCTTTTAAATTGATGTGAATAATAAACCGAACTTCATGCACTATTTAGTAGCTATGTTCAATTAGTGTGAGTATGGCTGGTTTGAACTGAATTAATTGTAACTGGATTGCTCTTTTCTATCCAATTCTGATTTGCTTGTAGTTTTTTTGTACCTTCCTGTGTGCCAACCAAATATATTTTATGATTAATGAAGTTTCTGTTGCATTTTTAGGAATATGAAAACCCTTTGTTGGGAAGAAAGTGCCTAAGAGTGATAGAAATGTAAACAGAAATGCATTCTTATTCACACAGTCAACAATCTGGCCTGTCGATACCATGAATGGAAAATGCAAATGGATTATCGAAGAGGCAAAGTGACTGTGATATCCTGAAATGGGTCTAAAATTAATCCTAGCCACCTCAAAGGACACATCAGATTTCTTTTTTAGTGGCTCAATTGGACGAAGGAGCTTTAAATGTCATTGTCTAACTGCAGCGAGTGAACTTGCACCCAGATGCATCTAAATCTCCTGCATGCCATTCTGCAGCTTGAAAAAGCATTTGCAACAATCTGAACAACTTTTGACCCTTTAGAAAAAAAAGGAAAAAAAAACCTGGAGCCGATAACAGCGATTTGGGATTTACTGACTCTTTGTCTGAGCAAATCGCACTGATCACTGGATGTTTTGTTCTGCAGGGTGGAGACACTGCACGGCGTGTTTTTTGAGAATGGCTTATGTAAGCGCTGATCAGGGCCGAAACGGAGGTGATACATCCTCTGCAGTATAGTGTGTATGCATGGGCGGAGTGCGGCGCTGCAGAAAATGGACACTGGGCCTAAAAGTGCACTTTAGGTACTTTCCTGGGTAAAGAGCAATCCCCACCCTCCCATGTGTCTGCCACTTTTCTTATATCTGACAAACCGTGTCGGAAACAGAGGACTGACAAAAAAAATAAAAAGGCTTGAACATCTGAAACTCCCCCTCCCCGCATCAGTCAGAAGCAAATTTAACTAAGGTTCTCAGTGTGGCAGATTAAAAACTTCATTGCAGTTGATGCTCGGTATTAAATGATTATAGTTTACGATGCAGCTCCTTGAAAATAAAAAAAAAGGTCTTATATCCTCTTTTATTGCCCTGAGGGGATTTTACTGGGACTTTAAATGTGTGATCAAGACAACGTAGACGATAAATATGAATTAAAAAAGAAAAAGTGGAGTTTTCCAAATTAAACTCTGAGAAGTTTGGCATGCATTTGAATTTACCCAACTTAATTTGATTAAACCCACATTTAGCTAGAATTACAGCTGCGAGTCCCTTGATGCATGTCTTTATGAGCTTTGCACATCCAGAGACGGAAATGTTTGCCCATTTTCTCTTTTCTTTATTACATTTAGACTTTATCCATTCTAACACACAAATCTGCTTGGAATAAAGGTTGAATATTTGGGCCTGTTGTTTGGCGGGTTAAGGCTCCCCAACAACTTTGACCAACTTCTCCATTGCCTCTGAAGGAAGGCTTACCCACATCATGATGCTGTCACCACCATGTTGCACACTGGAGATGTTGTGTGCAAAAAATAAAAAAATCTAAGCATTTAACTGTTTTAATTTCCTAAATGGCTTGTGGCAAGCTACACATGTTTTTTTATATATTTTTTTATGGAATGCATGACTGATTGTTGTCCGGTGAACAAAATATCCTACCTGAGCTCAGGAGTTTTGCAAGTCGCTCTGAGTTATTACGGGAATTACCTCTCCTGACATCTTGTTCTAACTCAGCCTGTCAGGTCCAGTCAGACAGTCATGTGTCGGTAGGCTTTACGTAGTTATGTCATATGCATTCCACTTTTTTAATAATAAATTGCACAAAGCTCTGTGAAAAAGCCTTAAACACTCTTTTATAACCAAACACTGCTGGAGACTATTTTTCTTGTCCTTTAAATACTGAACCATCCTCTGTGTTCCTTGGTCTACGCTTTTTTTATTCTCTCACAAAATGTGAAAATGTAGAAATAAAATACTTCTGGGGCTCCTTAGATATTAAAACTTTGTAAATTAATTGGAACAATGAACTAAAGTGAATGTGAATGTACCTTTTGATAACTGAGATCAACGGTAGTGTATTTGTAATTGGATGGAATTACTTTTCCTGTAATGTACCCTGAGATTATGGAAATTATGGTTTCCAATATCAAAGGCCACATTTTCATTTTGATTAACATTTAAGATGAGATGGAAATTTTTTAGGTATTTAGCACCACAACATTTTAATCTAGGGAATCTTTTGGTTCGGACAGTAAAATAACTTTTTTCTATTACTTTCTTCTTTTTATTTTTAACAAAAGTTTATAAGTTAATCAAATCAATTAGATTGTTTAAAAAAAACATGCAAATACCTTTTATACAAAAATAAAAACAGATGACAAATAGTCACCTCCGTATTTCAGAGAGACTAACAAAGTTAAAGTGAAAGATTGAGCGTGAGACTATTCAGGGACGTCGTCTGCAGAAGGTCACAGCAGAAAGACAAGGAAGAAACCAACACAAAAGAACAGGCTTGCCCAGGCCGAGAGGCGTGATGCACGATGTAATTCTGTCCCTGCACTGATCACACAAAACAAAGAAATCCCGGCACCGAGGTGCACCTGAGCTGAATCCATCAGAACATCGCGTCCCAAATCTCGAAACGCGAACACAAGGAAATCTCCCGACTTCCTGGCTGTGGTGACACTCCGTGATTTTGTTGTGCTGCAGCAAACCCACGCGCCCGCAGAACAATGGGTATTTTTAGCGCCTTGTGTTAAATTTACCGCAGTCACCGGTGGCTGCAGAACTGGAAACGGGGGGCTTTATTCGTCTCCAGCGTGCCCTTCATGAATCACTTAAGGCTAAAACTGCATGCAGGGTTTTTGCTTCCTTCTTCTTTGTCACACTAATGACATGTGTGGCGAGATCGATTCATTGAAGGCACTAACAAACACAGCCTCACAGACCGACATGTTATGTCTGTGTCGCTTATGGAGAGCGCCGCATTTAAAAGAGATGAAAGATTCCCCTCTTTCATCTTCTCTTGAAATGTTTCCTCAACACTAAGTACCGCACGCCTCCTGGAGTCGGACCAGCCCGTCAAGTGTTGTCTGTGTTCATCGTGACGCGGACGGGCGACCATTAGAGGAAGAAAAGAGGGAGGCGGTGAGGCGTTCATTCCTCCCAGATGAGGATCCGGCAGGAAAAAAAAAAATAGTATGAGGAGAGGCGAACCGAACAAGGAATTTCCCCAGTAGGTTCAAATGATTATAGATGTGCGCCTGGCTGGCTGCTACTGCCGTGCATCTGGACTGCAAAGCTTGGCCTCTTTGCAGCGCCTGCCCCCGTGCTCGGTCCTGGAAAAGCACTTAGGCAGGAAAACAAGGCCACGGTTACGCCGCCACTTGCCGAGCAGCCTGTCGACCAGCTGCGGTGGAACGGCGACGGGAGCCGTGGGGCCTGACGACGGGAGGCTTGAAAAGAGCAGCATCTTGGCGGCGGCGAGGAAAGACTTGGCGCAGGGGAAAGTTTGGGGGATTTCACAAAGGAGTGAGGCGGCCTCAAATTAGCCAGGCTACTGAAGGTCAGCATCTGTGGAAGCGATTCCTTCGCGAGGAAGGCCATGCGGTTTCATCGCTTGAAATTACTTTTCCAAATTCCACCTATAAAAAATAAAATAAAAATTTCAAAGCTGTTAAACCTTTTCAGGTTTTTTCCACTACTGTCACCTTTGCGGCCTATTTTATGTTAGTTTAGTTTTAGTTTTATTAGAGGCATTAATTGGGAAAAAGAAGAAAAAACCCTTGCAGGTCTGGAATGAGGATGAAGATTTGAAATGTGGCTCAGATTGCGACGTAAGAAAAGTGAACATCTACATTTTAAAGCCTGTCTTTCAATTTAGTCTACTTTATTCTGAAAGGGTTGAACTTAATCAATTACTTTTAGAAGTTACCAAGCCACCTACCAGATTGGAATTTCTAGCCTGACCTATGACCCCAAACACCTCATACATGGCAACAACAGAGAAAGAGTTCAGACATGGGTGGAGGTTTTCTCCCTAATCACAATTAGACAGTTGTTTCCCGATCCCATTGAAATACATTAAAGTCTGCAGCCCAGCCACAGCGGCACAGTTTTGCAAGGTAATCTAAATCCGCTTTGCTCCCTGGAGGCGTAGTTTTGTGTTTGAAAAGTTGCCCCCTTTGGTGCCAAGGAAGTTGAATGAAGGCTTTTAAAAACAAAGCCTCCATACCGACGGCGGCTGGTGTTATGCTTGGAAGCACGGTGTGGACACCAGAATGGGGAATAACCCACTTCTAATGAAGAGCGCAGTGCGTGCTTCGTCAACAGTCTCAGACGCAAACAACCGGCTTTTGGCACGATTTAGCGGACACGCATGTGTTTATCTTCTATGCACTACAGGCGCACCTGACGCGTTCACTTCTGTTTATGCCGACTCGGAGTCATGCGCTTCACAGAGGCGGGAGACAAACTGCTTGAATACACACACGGAGAAAGAGAGAGAGAGACACAGACACAGTGTGGGAAATTCCCAGCAAAAATTCCACTCCAGCAGTCCTCTCTGAGTACATTCCTGTTGTTCCTAACATCTGTAACAGCCGAAATGAAAATCTGGATTTACAACTGCGAGGCAGTTTGAACCCTGTGGTCAGAAGCCATGAATCTAAACGTCGGTGAATCTTTAAACCGATCGCCTTTAAGCTTTTCACTCCTGGTGGATTTCCCTGCGTGCACCTCGCTTAGCGAAACATGAAGGAACAAGCAGGCACAGGATAAGACCACGGGCTTTTCCAGCGACGGAATTCATTGAAAAGAACGCAAATATATTCATTTGATGGCTCCAGTAATTGTACTGTTATGTTTACCAATGGGGAGGACGGGGTGGATGTATATAATCAGTTAGATTTTAAACAAGCTGTTCCGAATTTCCCTAAAATTCCCTGCAATGACCGACCAGCTGAATGGGGCTATTTTATTCCCAAGCTGTGAAATCCGCTCGGCGAGACCCTGTTTTCCATTTTTGGATAGTGCGGACGCTCATCTAATGACTTCAGAAGAGTGAGTGTCTGTGTGAGAATGGGGGGGTTAGTGTGCAGCAGAAAGTGAGTCATGTTTGCGGCGACGAGGTCCATTCCTTCCGTGAATACGCCACAGGCATGTCAGTCAAACTGTGGCCGTCCTCCGCCGAGGCCCGACGTACGGCACCGCAGCGCTCCGAATGTCCCTGTTTGGTTTTAGCCGACTGGTTTGATCTGTCTCTTTCATCGTGGCGTATTTTAATGGTCCGATGGTTTGTTGGTTTTGCCCGAAGCTGCATGGTTTGCACTGGTGCAGGCGTATAGGGTGTTTCCTCTCTTCCTGAGCTAACAACAGAATACGGGCTTGACTATTATTACTGAGGTCATGAGGAACCACCACTCTGTGGACCTATTCTTTACCAGACACATCACCTTTTCCATTTTAGAAGACTCTTATTTGCTTAAATCCAGCCAGGGGCTTCCCATCTATATATACACAACTCATTTGAAGACTTCCTTCAACAACATTTCCTACCTCAACACTCCTGCACATCTTGAACTAACGTGAACTTGCTTAGCACCTATTTGTGCTTTGTACTTGCTGTTCAGGGTTCTTTAATTACATAGTGCCTGATCCTTACAACACGGTTTGTCATTGGGCTAAAAGTTGCTACTCCCTCATGAGTCATTTGGTTTAAAAGCAGCTCGGTGACTAAAAGCAATGTCATTTCAAATGAGAATCGGCAGAAACCCCCGCTTCTTGTTGAAATACTTTAATTGAGGCAATAAATGCTTAATGATCTTCACGCCTCCCAAAACGGTGAACCCGTAGGAATTTCAAAATCAATCCAGGCAGAGGGAAACTTGCATTTATCTGGGAACATAAATTTAAAACCAGCCCTTCATTCCGCCTGCCCATAGTTTGGTTTCGTAAAGAAGGTCTGAACCCTCAGCTTTAAGAAACGCTTCTTTGCTGGAGGCTTGGACTTGAACCATTATACTCATTGTTGCAGGATAAGGAAAACTATGTGTTGGATATGCTTTTTTTAAACTCTTTTTTAACTTATTGTTGCCAGTATAAGCGTTGCAATATTTTTGACTGACCGCCGGTCTCCTTAAGCCCACCCTACCACCAGAGTTATGCTCTTCTGTCATCTTGCCCATCTAATATAACCAGTTTATCGGTATTAGAGATACATGTTCTTGTAGTTTATATAAAGAAAGGGTTCTGCTACTTAAAAAGGAGTCCAACGTTACACCTCCACCACCAGCCTGACCCACAGAGCAGGACCCCGTGCGTTTATGTTGCTCACACCAAGTTGCCCCACCATCTGAAATTCTTTGCTGTCTAGTTTTGGTCAGCCTCTGCTAACTGGAGGCTGAGTTTCCTGTTCTCAGCTGACACAATTTCCACATCGTACTCGTTCTGTTCCGCTTGCTGTGGGCTCACGGATATTATTCAGCATTTCTTGGTTTTAGGAAGTTGTTATCCGATATGTAATGTTGTTAAATGCGTGTAAAAATCATACCAGCACATCCGTTTCCATGACAAGCACAAATGTTTAAGGAGACTTTTAATACCTGGTTACCCAAATACTGCTCAGACTGGTTATATTTACAAATCATTTTGTCGTCATTTAAGGCCTGAGGGCCAATAGTGAAACTGCAGTCATCCTGTTAGGGAGAGACCCAGAAATTTTCCTGCATGTCTACTTGGCACAGTCGACCAGAGGATAAAAGGCTTTAAAAAGGTACATATAAAGAGGCTTGCAAACATAAGACATCCTCTAATACCGAACAGGGTAAGACTCTCAAAGAAGAACCTGATAGGTAATGCCTGTCTGAGTACGCCTGGTGCGTCAGTGTTTTAGGTTTCCTTATGTCCCGTGGGCCAAAAGCTGATGTAGCTGATTCAAAAGAAAGTGTTATGGTTGTTTTTGCTGTTAAAAGTCACTGTTTAAACGTAAATCCCTTTCTGTATTTGCCCTTTTTTTATTTGAACTGCTGAGATAAATTTTTTCAAGCCTTGCAGATGAAACATGTGGTTGCAGGATCTATTCTAACTGAAAATCCTACAGGATATATTTGAGTAATGCTAAGCATAAAACAATGAGTGGACAAGTAGTGGTCTAACTTAAAATCGCACCATTATCAAACAATAAGCATGTTCACAACTTGCTAGAAATCAACCAAAAAGTACAAAAGTTGAGGGGGTATACGATGCATTCATTATTTCCAGTACATCTAAATAAAATGCAGTGTGAACAGTAGTCTTTGAACGTCACTTAGATGTTTGTTGAAGGCCTCACAGGTTTATCACAAAACAGAAAAATCACAAAGGCACACAAAGTTTCAGAGGATAAAAGTAAGGAAGAAGAAAAAATATGTTAAAAAGTAAACTTAAGAAAGAAGATGACAGTTAAAATGCAAAACTTTCATCAGTAACTTGTAACTTTCATCCGTGGACCACTTCTACAGTTTAAATACTTAGAATGGCCTCAATTCTGTCGTACACCTTGTTCTTCCTGAAAGTCACTTTGAGGAGGTTTTCCAAGAAAACTCGAAAAACAAGAAACAACTCTGAGGTACATGCTCAGATTTTCTTTTTACCTTTTTTTTCTTCTCTCTTACGAGACATACGAGACACAGCAGTGTGTCAGGATCATTCCTTAACCGTGAACCTTATCTTATGTGTCAGGCGTCTCGGGATCTTGTGTACGTTTTTTTCCTTTTTCTTTACATGTTGCATGTACAAACCACAGATGCCCACACACGTCTCAATCTCCAGAATCTCCGTTCACACCTGTTCTTAAATGATTGACTGAGAAGAGCAAAGGTAGAGATGAGATTTACAGGAAAGAATGGATGGGGGGGGGGGCTTCAACAATGTAACCAAAAGCCCAAGTAATGTAAAATCTAGTTGTTCGAAGCTTTAAAATAAAGCGTGGTCTGGTGCCAGTGTGACTGTGATATGTGATAAAGGTATTGTTAATTTTTACTGGAAGAAAAAAGGCAGAAAATACACATTTTAATGCACACAAGGAGCAGGAATACGACTTAAAGGCTGTGCTATTCTGAAAGCTCTCGTTTAAACGATCTGGGAGTTCTACAGGCAAAACTTGTCCAAAATAATAATCATTCAAAGAAATCTGAAGTTGAATTTTTAGATATAATTTCAATTGCACTTTTAAGCTATAGTGAAATTAAATGGACTAGCATTGCTCTGACATTGATAATCTTACTTCAGATCTAGTATATTTTGTAGAATCCTACCAGATTAAGATTGTTGTTTTTCCTTAGTACATGAGCTCAGAATTCAGAGGATGTGACCACAGATAAGAGTGAGAAGGTACATTAATGATTAGTAAATCATGCCATCTTGGCTGGTTGCCCTTTCCATTTTTCCCTAGAACTGATCCATAATAAATAGTTTAGATTCTCTCCATACCAGAGAAAAAAAATCCCAATACATTCAAACAATACATTGCACGGTATGCAAGGGTTTCACAGAAATGAGCACTTAGAGTCAATCATTGAAAGTACTTAAAGCTAAAATGTTTATTATTGTGCAAAATCTGCATCCCGATATCTGTATTAGTTCACTTGCAGAAAATTTTGTTAAATAATAACAATTTCCCAGAGCTGTACATGACAACAGCAGCAAAGCATCAAAGTATATTAGTATTATTTGCTCATATTATAGATTCCAGACCTTGTTTCTGATATAAATAGTTTCTCATAGTTTTGTGATCGAGCTGTTATAACCTCTCCGTTTTGCACTGTGTACGTGCTAATGCGAGTAAAGGCACTGTTTGTTTTAGCCCTAATCCTAAACGTTGCTACACCCAAAGGCCTGTCCACACCCAGGTAGTTTGCATATGTGGAAGAAAATCCTGATGACATCATTCTCTCTCTTTTTCTACTTAAGAGAGCAAACGTCGGCGTAATGCACCTGGGCACTGCCAAGATTTCACATTTCAACGGGCTTCAGGCCTACAGTGCTACAGTACGAGCCCCTCTAACACGGCAAACCGATAGAAAATTTACCAGGAACGAAAAGCGAATTCTGAAAAAGAGGCTGGTTGTCAAAGGAAGCCGGCGCCAAGCAGTAGCACGCAGTTCTTCAGTGGACTTCGCTTTATCGTCTCTGCGCCGCTCAGCGCTTTAGTCCTCGGTAGATAAGCGTTTCCTAGAAGCTGCTCACAGTCCGCAGGTTCTTAGAAACCAAATGCTGTTACAACCACAAACTTCAGTGAATGTTATGTGAATGTTAACTTTTGTACCCCAAAAGGAAATGGTAAAAGAACCCTAAACTTTGAACAGTAGTTCATCAGTCTAAAGGTGATTGGCTAAGGAGCACCTACAAAGCTACATGACTTTAGGGACAGTTTGGAGTGTGATAATTGCTTTTCCACATTTCTCTGAAGGTCCTGAACTCTCATCTTTCATTATAATGATGTAATGTTGAGCATGTCGTCTAATACCAGACAAAAGGACAGAAATGGCATGACTCCCCAAACGTAATAGAGTGATGGAAGCACAGATGAGGAAGAGAGGAACAAGGAGAAAGCTATATTTCAAACTTATTGTCATCATCTCAGTGTTTGCCAATATTATAGCCAGCACAGGGATTTTTTTCACAGCATGTCTCGCCACCTGAATTGAAAATAGAAGCAGCAAGATCAGTCTCTAGGAGGCTCATAGTACTATTGTAACTCCGGGGAAGTTCTTTTTCACAAGCCATCATGGTACAGAGATGCTTTTCCTCTGCAGGAACAGGGAGGCACAAGTATGCGCTAAAAGTTGAGAGTTCACGTGTTGGATTTCCTCTTTGGAGGAGACATTTTAAAAATGACTACAGTTTCATATTTTCAAATATTTTCGAAGGGATTTCTAGAAAATGAGTCAAAGGTCTTGCGTTTTTCTGTCATACTCAAGGGCCCCAGTCAAGTTCATCTTTCTCCCCCGTTGCCAACTTCTGAACTTGGAAAACATTAGCAACCAAGGGGGCTTTGCAGTGTGACACGGTATTTTCATAAGTATTGGAGATCCCCCCCGATCCCACTACCACAACCTGACATATACTAGATATTGCTCCCACGACTTTTCTCAATAGAGCGCAGGTGGGGGTCTTTCTGGTTTCATAATTAGAGCGGTACAGTGTGAACAAAGCTGCTCTGATGAATGAGGCAGAGCAAGAACAGAAACAGTGAGGAATTAAGAGAGAGAGACAAAGAGCAGAGGTGGTTAAGAGGACAGGAAAGGGGGAGGAAGGTGAGGTATCAGGATGGAGGGGCAAATACGGGGGTGGGGGGGGTTCTGTCTCAGTTATGACATATCACATAAGAAATCAGCGAGTAGAGCCAAAGATTATCATACAGGATGGGTTAACAATGGTAGTTTTGCATTTATGTAAACTACATCCCTGCATGCGTTCTGTGCTGATTCAGAAACAACTGCACAACTTAGCATATCTCTAAACATGTCTCTAAAGTGGCAACGTGATATTATTGACGGCAGTTTTTAGCCTGAAATTGACAATCAGAACTCTTTAGGGGCGATTATCCACGGGTGCATCGGCGAGTCCGTATTCCTCTTTCTGCTCAGTCGCACATCCTGACAGCTCAGCGAGCTCCCTTATGAGTCCTTATCTGAATAAGTAACTAACTTACGAAGAAGAAGCCAAGATCCTCTGTGCGGCTGTGTTATCTACCTGCATGCGGAAGGAAAATCCCTGATGACACAGAGTGGACACAAGGAAACAGGATTTGGGGTTTTACTAAGACGTGAAACAGCGTTGTCACCCCCTTGCACCAGACATGGCTTACCCTTCCTCATCAGTAACATGCATTTATCTGTAATATTTCAGTCTTTTGTTGAACTTTAAGGCTTGAATATTATTATTATTATTATTTTCAGTATGCCGTATATTTACCTCGCTGTCTCGTCGTCGTGCAAGAAATTACTATACCACAATGTTTTGCGCTCACAGGAAATTATAAAACACATTGCTTCCTCATATGGGTTCCCACAGACCCTTGCGAATGGTTGCAAGATTTGCATGCACGACACGAGCATTTAAATGACACCTTTATTCGGCAGTTGCAAGGTGGGGAAAAAAAAAAAAAAAGCTTTTGACCGGATTATATTTGTGTGAGATAAATCAACGACAGCAACCGTGGGGGCAGACTGCTTTTTGCATGAGAGGTACTTAAGATCAAACTGTCGGTGTGTGTGTGAACCGTGTGACTTTTTCCACTTGTTGGGCCCAAAGTCGTTACTGGAAGAACACTGGGGTTTTTTCTTTTGTTTTTTTTTTGTTTTCAGACCTCTAGCTTTGACCTCCCCTTCTGGTCTGAACCACTCTGGTAACAAATGGTTAAAAAAAATAAAAATAAGTCACAGCAGCGGTGCCGAAAAACAGGAACCATTGTTTCCTCTGCAGCAATACACAAGCATGGCGTTCTAACGCTGCAACACGATAAAACTGTTAAGAAGCTAAAACGCTGCCGGGTCTTTAAATACAAACATGACCTCCGGAAATTAGACTCAGTTTAAAAGCTGCTGCTGTTTATTTGTGATATGTTGGTTAACACATTGCATTAATAATATGTCATGCATGGCACATTTTTTAAACCTTCCCCTGCAACCTGGCAGCCATTTTTCTGCCAGAAACTCCTGCTGACCTTCATCAGACTTATGCTTTACCGTTCTCTAAGATCTGTCTTGGCTTTCCTGACTTTAATTCTTCTCTCCTCCACATGCGGCTCATTCCCACTAAAGCATAATCCTTCCGGACCACTGCCCTACTTCATCCATCCAACATCTCCCTTACCAGTAGTGTCAAATTGATAAGATGCTGCATTGCCAGCTGAGGTTGCTGTTGCCAATACTTCACAATGAACTAGTGTATTTTTGGTTGTTTCGTACCGTTTTTGGGGAAGATAAGAAATCGAGCTTTCTGGGATTTTTTCAATAGTTGCATGATTTCAAAATAGTTTATCTTCAGGAGAGACATATTTAAGTTTGATCTAGGCAAATATTCACCACATTGGAAATACAGTGTAACGAGAGGTTTTCACAGACCAATGCAATAAATCATTAAACTGAACAGATATGAACGTAAAGATTGTTTTTTTTTAGGTACAAAATTAAAATAGGGACGGCCAAAATGGCAAAAGCGGCCAAACGACCTGGTTCTCCACTAGCATTATAACCTTATGCAACTGTGTACATTTCAACCAGTAATAGCCAGCTTGCAGCGCTTTGCCACTGCTTGTTTGCGGGTCAAAGATTAAAATTTTTGAAATAGCAGAACTATTGGTACCCAATACGAGATCTGGCCTCCTTTTGACTCCATTAAGGCTTCAATGCTTCACAGTATGGAGGCTATCAGATTGTTGCTTTAGTTCCAGTCTTCAGCTTGTCTGCATTGCTACCTTTGGTGTCTCTTGCGAGAATAGGATTTGGCTACACAGAATTGTAGATTCTGTGTAGCCAAATCCTATTCTCGCATAGTTCTTTATATCTTTATATTTTATTATATTATTTGCACTCCGAATTTTCATTGCTGCTATGTCCGTAGTCCCATATTGTAGATTCTATGGAGTCAAATCCTATTTCTCGCATAGTTCTTTATATTTTATTATATTATTTAAAATTGCTATCAGGATGTAAACTGGACCGGGGGATCAGAATTTCGTCCCACTTCATGTACCACTTGTGATGTGATGACAAATAGAAATTCCTTGATTCCTCTTATGCTATGTCTGAAAAGATCAGTAGATTCTCCATTATGTTGGATCGGCTTACCGGCCCATCAACCTCAATGGCAGCATGTTTAGTACCACAGATTTATTGTTGCCGTCGTTAGAGTAGGCAAGGGCCAAACTTTGCTGTAAGATGACAAAGGCATCTCCATAAAGCTTGTGAGTAGAGGAACGAAGCTGACCCTGAAGTATCTGAAAATGACAAGTTGAAACAACATGGACGATTAGGCACGTTTATTTTCATTTTTCTGTTTGGATGATGGAGCGACAGGTTGCCTCTTCTTCCCTGTAACCAGAGCACATGGTATTTGGTTTGATGCACAGACTGAATCATTTGTAGTCTGTTTCATGATTCGAGCGGCCGCCTGTGCTTTCCAAATGTGAAACTGCTGAATTAGCTTTTCTTCACAAACTGTGTAAAACTGCTATTTATTCCTATTTTGACTGAACCCTTGTCCACCATACTTTTTTCCTTCCAGCCAACTTTCCATTAGTCTGCTTGTTTTACCCAATAGACAGACACGGAGAGGTAGTTATAAAGTAAGCCATACTCATCAACTCATCAGTGAACACATCTTATAACTTTACACAAAACTAAAAACTACACTAGGATTTTCTTTTTCCACTTAAAAACAACATTTCCTTTGCCTAAAACTCCCTTAAGGTACGCCGACATTTTGCGTCGCCATGGTAACGCGACGGGCCTCTGACACCGGATGGAGTCGAACATCCTCTCCGATCAGTTTCCGGGTCGGTAATATTGTTCATGAAGTGGAGTTTGCTTGCAAATTCATTGGCGGTGGAAGAACTTCTCGGGCAACGTTTAAAACCCTCAGGATGTCCCGAGGCTCGAGTGCGGGGTTCGACCGGCACATCACCATCTTTTCCCCCGAGGGGAGGCTCTACCAAGTCGGTTAGTGCTTTGGGAAGATATTCGGGAGGCGCGGAAGAAAGACTAGAACGAGCCGCTTTGGCTAGCTGTGGTTGCTAGCTAGCTAAGTGCTCTGTCATGGTTCGGCGAGGCCGGCAGTCGGCTCAGCAGTTAACAGCAGCTAAAATGAAAGTGGTGTCAATTATAAGGTAGAATAATACGTGGCTTCGATATCTTTGCTGTTTTTTGGTTTTTTTTGCGCTTCAATTTCAGACGCTGGTGTGTAACAGAATAGCAGATCTGTGGAGCGAGTCCGGCGCTAGGCTAGCTAGCATAGTTAGCATGATTTGTCAGAGAAATCTTGCAGCTTGGTTTAATATTTAAAACTTTGGCTTTATAAAGATAACACGTGCATATGTTTTTGACACTAATATTTTTCTTTCAGTGCTAAATTGGGTCGTGTTTATTATAAATTAAATGGCACAATATTCAGAATAAATAGTGTTAGTTTATAATTTGAAGATCTGATGTATTGGTTATCTCTGAGGTGAGCTGGGTCAGTCATGATGAAGTTTTCCAGCTGCGTGAGGCAATAATCTTTCTGTACATTTGATATTAGTAACAAAGATTATGTCTGTTTGCTGTTTCTCAGATAACCACATATACATGACACAATTTCTTCTCTCCATCGGCTACAGAATATGCTTTCAAAGCTATAAACCAAGGCGGCCTCACGTCTGTAGCGGTCCGGGGGAAGGACTGTGCAGTTGTTGTAACACAAAAGAAAGTACCGGTAAGTTTTCGCTGGGAGAGACTGGTCAGAGGAGAGGGACGGATGCGTTTTTCAAGATTCTGCTCCTTTTTTCTTCCCTTCAGGATAAGCTTTTGGATGCCTCCACAGTGACGCACCTCTTCAGAATAACGGACAACATTGGATGCGTGATGTCTGGGATGACGGGTAATTTAAAATTGCACGTTCCCATTTGTCCCGTTGTCCGAATTGTTTGGGGTAGAGGTGTAGAAATACTTATTAAACAGTCAGATTTTCCAGCCTTGGAAATCTTTTCGATAAGGACTCAGAAAACTCCAGGATTTTGGGTTCTATACGTGACACAGCTTTAAAATAACTCTAAAGCATGTATGTGATATGTTTAAAAATGTTGCTGTTTTAAGTCACACAGTTAAGCTTATCTGAAATCATAAATTATGCACATAGATGTAAAGAAGTACCTTAAATGTAATCATCTTTTTGTATCCAATGCTTGTTAAATTTAAACACTGAACTGCTCTTAAACACGAGCTATATTACACACTCTTTTTAAAAATAGAAATGTATTTATTTACACACTTTATTTGTTACCTAAAAGCTTCATTAACCAATAGCTTGCCCAAAATAGTAAAAGAAAAAGTAAATATGGCCATTGAAGCTACTTGAAAACTCATTTGCATACTGATAACTGATTTGTTGTTTGCTGGATGGAGCAAAAGGAGGCGTTTGTCTCTCTGCAGACAAACAGAAGATCACAGGGCGTTAACTTTGATGCTCAGGAAAAACATCAGTAAGATGTTCAATTATTTCTGGCCGGTTAGATTGGATGGCACCCCCACCTCTCCTAGCGTGTAGCTGACCATAACCCTGTTTTCACTCGGATAAAGATTTCTGAACGCCTCTTATGAGACAAGTAACATTGGAGTGTTTATGTGGGATATAAATTTGACTAGACTAGAAAAATTGTTAATGGAAACGTGACAATTCAAAATAGGGTGTTTTGGTTGTTTTATAGGATCTTCCAAGTCAGAGTTGATCCACTAAAGGGAAGTTGAAAACACATTTACTGAATAAGTTCTTTGTTCGTTACAGCCACACATGACGTCAACCTGTGTTTACATAGCCTGGTTGATTCCATCCACACCTGCAGATGGAAACACACCTAATCTTGTTTTTTTTTTTGCAACATTTTTAAAGTTAACTCTAAATTCACATGAATCTGTCCTGACGAATTAACTGAGTTTTCATCTCTTCAGCTGCAGGATGTTGATATGGCCGTTTCAAGCCTTATTTGCCTGTTCTGTGGAAATTCAAACTCAGAGGATACTTTTCATAGAATTGGTATAAGCGTTGGCGCGTAGCTTGGCTTTACTCTTATGTAATACACATAGTATCCCCTATCAACATTTGGTGTCGGTTAAACTTTTAAGTAGTACAAGCAGGAATAAGGATGATAAGTAATGATGCATTAAACTGTAAATATACAGCAAAACTAAATATGACATTACTCTTCATAACAGTAGTAGCCCCAAGCCCATCTCCAATCCATACCAAATGTCTATTTACTCAAACTAAACAGCAGTGTGTTTTATTTCAGGCTATAAGTGAAAGGTAATCCTGTTTTGTGTGATCCCCAGCTGACAGCAGGTCTCAGGTCCAGCGAGCTCGCTATGAAGCCGCCAACTGGCAGTACAAGTATGGTTACGAGATCCCGGTGGACATGCTGTGTAAGAGAATGGCCGATATCTCACAAGTCTACACGCAGAATGCCGAGATGCGACCGCTTGGCTGCTGTGAGTTCGCTTTTTTCACATCGCTCAGTCGACTGGCGACTCAACGTTATTTATGGAAATGAACGCGGCGTGTTTGGATCTGCAGGTATGATCGTAATCGGCATGGACGAGGAGAACGGTCCCCAGGTGTATAAATGCGACCCAGCGGGTTATTACTGCGGCTTCAAGGCCACGGCCGCCGGGGTGAAGCAGACAGAAGCCACCAGCTTCCTGGAGAAGAAAGTAAAAAAGAAACTGGACTGGACCTTTGAGCAAACCATTGAGGTAAACTTGTGTTTTGCTGATGTAGCTCAGAACAATACGGAAAGAACCTGAATGTGAAAGCAATTTACATAACCCGTGGTGGTTTCCGGTCTTCCGGTAACACTTCATATAACCGCCATACCCAAGTAGAAAAGCTCCTAAATAATAAAGTTATGCTATAAATTAGTTTTGCTTGGTAGAAATAAACCTGGCCTTTTTCGTAACTACGTCGATTTGTCTTCTCCATGTCAGACGGCCATTTCTTGTCTTTCAACCGTACTTTCCATTGACTTCAAACCATCGGAGCTGGAGGTGGGCGTTGTGACAACACAGGACCCCAAGTTCAGGTAAAACATCAGCAGCAGATGATTGTTTCTCAGCAGCGAAATCAGAAAGGCTCAAAGATAAACTGATATCACTGCGAGGTGTTCAGAACTATGTATACTCCTGGAGCATTTCTGGAAATCTAAACTTTATAGGCTTTCTATGTCCGAGGGTTTCACGCTCTTTTATTTTTGTCCCTTTTTAATACCATACAAAATCCTATTTGAAGGCTCTTAGAAATGCAATGTGGTTTGTCGCACCTTGACAGCATCCTAGGGGTAAAGATAGTTTGGCAAAACACTGCAGGCAACAAAATGCCTTGGAAGTAAATCAGGCTTCCTTTCTCTCTGGCGTCATTCCCTGCAGGATTCTGACAGACTCGGACTTAGACACCCACCTCATGGCACTGGCAGAACGGGACTGAGGAGCAGAGATTCCACCTGATTGACTGACTTAAAGCATGATGGGAAGTGCAGTTTCCCAGAAGGAGGCTGGTGTTTGTCTTTGTTTGTTGTTCTCTCTCCCTTCCCCCTCCTTATGATTTCAATCAAGAATAAAACAAGTTTTGGAGTAAAAGAACCTCTTGTCCTGCTTATTGTTCTCTAACTGTCGGCAGTATATCTATATAGATATCTATCTATACATATATAGATCGATGGATATGTATATATAGATATGTGTTTATATATAGATATGTATGTGTGTGTGT
>JAVLVB010000374.1:3666299-3681744 GCA_032876305.1 Orestias chungarensis
ATAAATATATAATCTCCTTATGGGTTTTTTGACAGTAGTGGAAACTAGTAAATGTGAGCTTGAGCCCTTTGGGCTTCCTGTTGCGGCTACAGACATGACACAAAGGTGCTCCAGCAAGGTTCATATACTACAGTCACTGATTTGACCTCATTTTTCTGTGAAACGCTCAGATCAAGTCAGAAGTAGCTCACCAGCAGGAAACGTTGGACTGAAATAGGGGCGTTACTTTTATTAGCTCTAAATGGTTTTGTCAAAACCTGCGACACGGGGCTTCCTTTAAGCTAAGAGTTCATGATTCTGGTCAATGAACACATGAAGCTCGTTGATCAGAAATAATTCTAACATGCCTCAGCTTTCATGACATCAATTAATTCCCCCTTTGTAGTTTTTGGGGATGTACGGTTTTGTGAACGTTTGGGTAATTCACACATGGCTTTAAAACCCACCCAACCTGACTGAAATTGCCTCTTAAAGAAATTCCGAAAAGAGGAAGTCTTGTACTTCCTGGCTCTTAAAGAGTTTCCCCTGCTGCCGTGATACATCTACAAGGTTTCTTTCCCACAACCTCGAGCAGAAACATTTCCTCCATCTATCTGGCAGCTTCAGTTACTCGTGCCTCAACGTTTATGATGGAATGTCTGAGAAAACTTCTTGATCCTCTAGCGCGCCGCCCAGGGACTTTTTTGGCGTGGTGACTCAAGAGACCCGGTGACCTTACCCTAAAGAAGGAAATCCCTTACAGTTCCTACTATGGGCTCGCTCTGATCCCCCCCCTCCCCCCTAGCGATTGTGCCTCACGATTTATTGTGAGAAGTGACGATTCTGTCAAAACTCTGGAAAGGCCGGGCGAACAGTCATCCTTCACATTCAGGGAAATTCAACCATCGTCTCAGATGAGGAAAACCACGAGTCACAACGTTCCATGTTCAGACTTTTTCGTTTTAATTATCATTTTTCGGACTTTCATGATAATGGTGTTTAAATTCACACTTCGTACAAAAATAGGATCTCTGCATTTACAATATGTTACATGTATTTACACGATATACATCTATAGTTTTATACAAGGGCGGACCGTTTGAGGTCTGGCCTGATAGGGGGGTTTTTCAGCAATCCTGACTGGACGACGTCTTCATTCCCGTTTGCAGTCTTCGGGGCCGGCCCCCGCGGGCCTGTGCTCTTGTCCCTGGAGAAGGGAGCGGAAGGTCTATGGGGGTCGGGGGCTACGACCCGCTCTGCACCCCGTCGGGAGCAGTCTTTTCGGCAAAGCCCGTTAGCAGCTTGACGTTTCAGCGACCTGCGGTCGGGCGGCCTTCCTTACTTCCCAAACTTTATATCGTCGTAGACCTAAAGAGAACCGAGAGGAGAAACTGGTGAGAAATCACATTTCCTTTGGTAAAGACCCGGCTACTCAGAAGAGTCTCCCGCTGGATATGCTTACCTCATCCTCCATGAGCTCTTCCATGTCGCTGTCGTCCGACTCGCTGTCGGGCAGGTCCCTCAGCTCCAGCGCCGTCCGCTCGTACAGCTGGCCGCGGATCTCGTCGTTCTGCCGGCCGTACGTCAGGTGGTACGGCGTAAAGCCTCCGTAGTTCTGGCAGTTTACCTCGGCGCCGAGGTCGAGGAGGCAGCGGACCAATGTCAGGTTCTGGAGATCGACGGCCAGGTGGAGCGCCGTCCGTCCGCTGCAAGGTTCCTGAGGGGGAAAACCGTAAAAGCAAACGGTCAGGTCCATGTTCGGGAACAGTTCATTTCCGTTTCTGACGAATTGCGCCGCTCCGTCGAGACAGGCGACTTACCTGCGCGTTTATGTTTGCTCCTAGCCGAACGAGGCTTTCCACCAAGGAAACGTAGCCGTTAATGGATGCCGTGTGGAGGCAGTTGTGTCCTGGGAAGGCAGAAGAAAAGCTTCGGTTAGAGGCTGGACTTTTTAACAAGTCCGACAGCGGTGCGACTATGCGCCAAAGTTGACCCTCACCACTGTAGTTGGGGACGGAGAGGATGGAGGTGAGGTGACGCTGGCAGTTCTGGGTGATGACGCCGAAGCAGGCCAGAGAGCCCCTCCTGCAGGCGATGTGCAGTGGCGTGTTGCCGCTGTTGTCGGCCAGCAGCGGGTCGGCGCCGGCCTTCAGGAGCCGGTCCACCAACTGGGGCTGCTCGGTGATCACCGCCAGGTGGAGAGCCGTCTGTTTGGAGAAAAAGTTGTTTTTATGAGAATTTGGATGAGCAACAAAAGGCTTCTGATCGGTCCTTTTGGGCTTGTCGTCAATGGTTACCCGTCTTTGGTGGTTCTGTTTGTTGAGGAAAGAGTGATTTCGGGAGAGCTGGATCATCTGAAGGGAATGTTCAGTGGCTTCATGAATGATGGCCAAGTGGAGCAACCTGGTTGGGTAGAAGAGAGAGAGGAGGGGGGATTTTTTTAGTTAAAATAGAGCTTTTAAAAAAAGAAACCACACACACACACACACACACACAGGGAGGAAGTGGTTTCAGTCACATAAGAGAGAACAAAGGCCAGGCAGCAGAGCGTTGCGCAACTCTGGAGTTTTGTCGGGTTATTTCCAGCAGTTGTGGCTTTGACACATCTAATGCGTTATCAGTTCCTGGCTGCGGGCCAGGGACTTTCCTGAACGCACCACCACTGAGGCCCCGCCCAGTTTGCACGCGCTTCTCTCTTGCTCGTTTTTTTTTTTTGTTTGTTTTGTGCAAACTTTTAATTTTTAATCCAATGCACTTTAAAACATTTATTTTATTCTATTTTTGCAGCTTCTAATTAAATTGCATTCGCGTTCTCTAAACTCGTCAAAACTTGCGCACTTCCAGCATCGCGAACAAACAGAAAAAAAACAAATAAAAAAGTCCCTTACGTGTCTCCGTCCTCGGTCGCGGCGTCCCTCCACGGCTCGTGCTCCTCCGCGCTCTCGTCCCCCCCGCCGCCCACCGCCAGCTCCCCGAACTCCCTCGCCAGCTCCTCGTCCTTGATGGAGTCCACGCCGCTGTCCAGGCGCTCCTCCAGGCCGTGCTGCGCTTTGCCTTGCTTGGCGTCCATGTTGTCCAGACTATAATCCATCTGTGCGCGCGCTGCGTGTACGGCCATCTCGCGCTCGCTTCAGTTGCGTGTGTGATCCTGGGCGGCGGAGCCTCGCGCTCTTATGAGCTCCAGCGGCGGTGGGCGTGGCCAGCGCGGGGATTTCCGACTGAAGGGAAATCACATCGGAGCTGTGTGCTTTTGAGAGAAAAATCCCCCCCACGGCACTCTCCAGCTGAGACTCAGAGTGAAAAACTGTAGTTTCCTATTAGACACCTATCCTGTACCTGCCCCGCGCCCTTGCTCACGGGCCACATGGCAGTGAATGGGCATGAAAGGTGGGCCCTGGCTGGCTCTTGAGCAATTCCCTTCGCGCTCCTGGGGACATTATGCGCTGACCGAGACGCAGCGGCGGCCACAAAAGACAGGGACCGAGTTTCCAGGCTTACAAAACTCACACAGACACCGCAGCAATAACCCAGAGACGCGTCTGCAGGATGCTTTTAAACCGCGTCTGATATTAATAATGTGCATGATGGAACTACTATTAATAATAATATTACTTAATAGGAAAAGCTGGTTTTCAATCACAATGTGAAATATTCAGTAATAAATAGCTTTTTTTCTTGTTTCAATAAAGATTATTTCCCTGCATTTTTTTGGACACCTGTCTATAAAAACTGCATGTTGTTAGTCAGAGGCTTAAATGGAGTGCTTGAATACAGACTGCTATGGTAGATCCTTCACAACCATTACTGTCTACACAACTCCTTAATGGAAATTGATGAATCAATGTGTTTTTATGCTCATTTCATGCAGACTCAATTCATTTTACAGGCGTGTACGTTTCTTTGAATTGTATTTATATGGGTTTCTTTTGTGATTAATTTATATATATATATATATATATATATATATATATATATATATATATATATGTAAGCAGAATTAGGTTTAAGCATTTGAAAAATTGTCCTGCTTAAATATTTATTTTTGTTGTTGAAATGTAAGAGTTTTATTTCACTCCGAGAAAATCTGATATGTTAAATATTCCGTAATGCCACGCGCTCTTAAGTGGTTCCCAGGGGCTATGGAAACAGAGAAAAAAGTCCCCCAGCCCTACAGAGCCATCACCGTACTTAACAGTGGGTACCAGGTGCTTTTTGACAAATGTACCCCTTTGTTTTAAGTCTGCGGTCCAGTTAAATTCTCAGTACAGTTGAGGAAACTCCATGTGCTTAAGTTTGTGAAATCCCTCATTATCCAAAAACAATGGCTCGTGGCTTAAAGGAAGTGGTGACTTGTGTTGCTTTATATAGATACTGGAAAGCTGCCATTAATAAAGATGGTCCTGGAACATTTCATATACTTGCAAAACTATGAATTTAAAGTTATTTCTAGAGCTACAGCTGTGCCACTAGCACAGTAACCCTTAGTATGAGTTTGACCGAACACACTTTAAATTAAAGGATGTAGTTTCCTGTGTAAATTATGTTGCATCTAAAGCTGAATGTTCCTCCATGGTTTGTTTTCCTGTTGTTGTTTTTTTACTGGGGGGAGGGGGGTGCCAAGAAATTTGTTCATGCTTGTGGGAAAAGAGAAGATCGGTTTGTCGTTGAACTGTGTCCATCTACATGTGTTAGTTCTGCAATAATAATAATAATAATATTTGAAGCATTTTAAGCCAGTGAAGAATTGAAAGGACAGACAGGGGTAGCTTTCTGGATTTCCTCGCTTCTCTTCCTGCATCTTTGCCCTAGAGAGTGATAGACGGATGGTTATTCTACAGTTTTCCCTCTTGTGAAAACCTTTAGACAGTTTTTTTTTTTGTTGCTTTGGACATTTCCAAATATATTGACAAAGCCGAGCTTAGATCCAGGAAACAGTAAAACCCCACTAGAATTTCTTTTGGTAGGAATTTCAAACATATCCCTGGTGTGAATTTTCTTTTGTTTTTGTCAGTGTTGCATTTCTACAGGAGGAAAGTCCTCGGTGTTGCTCAACCGGCTGACCTGATTGCGTGACTGAGCTACCTGTCTGGGCTACCCCATGACATTTGAGATGAAAAAAAAAAATCCCATGGATCACTTTTTGTTTGCATTGCAACAGGTGAGGCTCGGCGTAAACATGGCAACGGTAACCAAGGTGGGTGATGTAGCTGCTCGTCTGCGAGATGCAGAGGCCAATGCACAAGCCAAACCAGCACGCCCAGCTGGGCCAGTGGTTCCTGTTTTCTAGAGGCTGTCTGAGGTGGCGTCTGTACATCAGATAAACGTCACTGGTGTAAGCGTGCACCGTCTCCTTTCTGTCTCCGTTGGATTCCACACATTCCTTCGTCCTCCAGCCAAGCATCACAAAGAGGAATCCAGGGACAAACCGTTCTTTCTCTGCAGTGTTTTTGTGAAATGTGCACGCTTGTCAGATCTACAGCCCACATGGGAAATACTGGAACTTCCACTTTAAATGTTGTGCTTTTTTTCTTCTTCTTCTTCATTTTCAAGTGTTCCTGTTCATACTTGCTTTGTTTCCCCTCAACAGTTGCTTGGATACCAGCAGCTGACAGCACAGATACTGAATGAGTTTTACAATGCCCCATATTGCCACCTATCTGTGGACTGGGCAAGTCACAGAGAGTTTGTCACATCAGCATGGGTCAGCTGACGGCATCAGCTGCTTAAAAAAAAAAAATGTCATGCTGTAAAATTCCAAATTGTTTTCCTTTTTTCCAGTTCGCCAACAACTAACACAGATTGTCGGAAAAAAAAAACATATGCAGAGCAAAAAATACTGTTAACTGACACAAATTTGGGGAAAAAAAAGCATAAGTTTGACCCAAAAACCAAAACTTACATGTTGATGTCTGGGATCGTGCTCATATAATATCACATTATAAAAATATAAAACTGAGCTCTTCCATTCATATTTTGGAGAGGCTGACCCAAAGCCTGGTGCAGAACTGCTGTGTGCAGGTCAGGGTGAGTGTGACAAACCAAGGAATGCAGATTGGTACCAGCTGCCATGTGTTCCATGTGATTTGGTTTCTGCAGAAAAATAATAATAATGCATTGTCAAAAAAAACTTAACAGTGTCTAATGAAACTGGGGTGAATATACAACCATATTCAAACTGTTTATAATTACCAAAAAAAAATATAAATATACATTTTTTGTTAATATTATGTTAACAAGAAAACCATATTTTATAGATTATTAAAAACACACATTGATGTTTTAAGAACTTCCATTTTTGTTGATTATAGGGATTTTTTACTTACAGCTAATGAAAACACAACATTTTACATTGGAATATTACATGATAAAAATAAAAAAGTATTGTCAATATAGAAAAGTGGACTGCTTAAACTTAAAAAAAAAATGTAATCAAAGAACCGTTCCACCTGCAATCGTTCTAACAAAACAATTTCAATCAACTAAAGTAAATATAAAGCAAAGGATTTTTGTTTTTCGAACAGCCCTGCCTCATTATATCATCAGTTAACTTAAAAAAAAAAAAAATTGCTCAATAAAACTTGATACCAGTTCGACCTGACTTGTAGGATATAGAATCATCTAAATAGAACCAGGTCACATAAAACCAGTCAATATGAAGTGAATCTCTAATTCATGTCCCGACAATTCTGGTCTCCGCATAGAAAAATTAACTAATGTGAGTTGTTTTTTTCTAGACCAAGCTCAGCCACAGTTTGGTTAAGCTGCACAAAAACAATGCAAAGCAAAAGATATGTTTGTAAAATACAATTTTACGTTTAATATTTTTGAGCTTCTCGGCATATTGGAGATCTCGTCTCCTTTAAAATCCCGTAACTTCTATACCATCATTGGTCTGAGCCAATCAATATCTATACAGTTCCCATCCATGTGTGCAGAAATATTTTCCTCCATATTTGGATATTGACTTGCATATTTGACTATTACACAATTCGCTATCAGCGTCACAACTCTGAGATAAGCTAAACACACAACTTCTACAGAATCCACCACAGGAGCGGTTCAAACCTTGGAGCACTTTCCCGACAACAACATTTCCTAATCTTGACGTTACGTCACGCAGACGTCTAAACTCATGTGGATTCACTGATTTGCTTCAGGTTGCTCCAATTGATTGAAGTTTGACCCACCTTGGAGTTAATCAATTAAGCCAATTTGTATTTGACCACTTAATAAATGCCCACATGCAGATTGTCAGTTGATTCATAACTATGGATGTAGAATAATATAAGACTGTGACATCGTGAGGGGGGAAAAAAGCAACACACCCCATCCTGATGCAGCGACGCATAGGGAATTCTGCCTCATCCTTCCCAGACACATGATCTTGCACACAAAAAAGAAATCCACTTACTGTCTTTTTCTCTTTTGCCACAAGATAAGTGACAGTTTAGCAACAAGTCTGAACAGGCGTTTCTAAAGAAGGATTAATGTGTAGTTTTAAAACCAGTTTTGGTTGCACATTCTATTGGTTGTATTATTATGCATGATAGTTGTTGCTTTTAGCGTGGAGTGATAACTCTACAAAGAGTTTCATCAGCTGACAGATAAAACAATGAATAAACCGAACTTTTAATAGACCTGGAAAAATGTGTTCTTTGTCAACTCATTTCACAGTTCTCACATGTTTTATTACTAAAAATGATGCGGTAACGTCTTCTTTTTTTTTCTGGCAGGTGGTGAAAAGCCTGAGTGGGCGGTGTGTGTGTGTGTGTGTGTGTGTGTGTGGAGGAGTAAATGTATATCTTTAATCCTGAAATCACACCATTGCATCACGGTTAAAGAGTGAAACCGAAACGTTTGTAATATCTGGAGAGCATTGACTGTTGTGAAATAAGTAAAACATCCTTTCAGGTTATGTGTGAGGAAGCAAATCTGTGAAGACGAAGATGCTGGAACGTTTGAAGTAGCAATAGCTTGTCTGATATTTAAATCTTGAGGATTCGATGACGGAGATGATTTGCTTGGAGGAATTTTATTTATGTTGGGTTTTTAGAGGTTTTTCTCTTTGGGATCGATTCAGTGTGACTGATAATTCATTAACTTATTACTAAAACATTTAATTTAAATCTGATTTTATGACACAAATACGTGAGGTAGACAAAGAAAAACCATTCTAGGTTAACTAGATTATTCCAGCAGCTAACATCAAGTGAGAAGCATATTTTGCTTCTCTGGCAGTCCTCTAAAGTAGGACTGGGCAGGATTCAGCCTTTGTTGGTCATTAAAAAATAGTACAGGACTGAAATAATGATATGTGGAAAAGTTACCACCTATCGTGTGAAAGGAACTCAGAGTAGAACCACTGGTCCTCTGTTTTTGGACAGACAGACAGACAGACAGACAGACAGACAGACAGACAGACAGACAGACAGATCACAATGTTCCTGTGATACCTTTACTTTATTTCACCTTCAGATTTCCTAAGAAACGTTCCTGTTGTTTTTGTAATTCTGGCATCAGGTGTCATCTTGGGAGCAGAAACACATATTATACATGCCAGATTTGAATATAGATTTTTAATTATATCATCAAAAGCAGATTTCAGTTTGATTAGTAGTCCACATGTTGATTATTATTTCCCTTAAAGACAAGCCCGTCCCCATTTAACCCGTTTACTGCTGTTATTATTCTAGCACGTGTGAGGCCTGTTTTCTCTGTCATCCACTTTAAAATAGTCCTGCTACATAGCCGAACACGATGAATGTATCCACCGCAATGCATAAGATTTGAGTTTTTTATTTTGTTTTATCGCATTTCTCGATGTTGCTAAAAACAGGTCCAGCTTCGCAGATGTGCGTATGTCATTCATGACAGGCTCCCTCCTCTCGGGAGGTAGCTGGCGCTCCGCCTTACAGTAATCGGCAGTCAGTGCGTTTCTGGTGTGGGTGCCGTGACACAGCATTTCGGCGCCCACGTGTTCACAACCTTCCTACCCATCTGATAACGGCGAAAGGAAGGAGAATTTTACTTTTGACAAGTGTTTACATCCCTGTTGCGTTAAGATTATTTGGTGATTATTTGAACACATAACCTGAATGAGGGCCGCAGAGGATCAGAAAAGCTTCTTTATTCTCCCCTAAAAATGGATATCCATCTTGAGCAGCAGAGATTAGTTGGGCCATATAATATTATATGCGTTTTACAAATGGAAGCCTCAGGAGTGTTTGGGTAAAAAGCCGCATGTGAACTTGATCTACATGCTGGTCACCAGTTTGGTCAGACACTGTCGTCCCACCCATAGGTGTTCAATGTGTTTGAGGTCAACACTGGCATGTAATTCAATCCAAAAGAGGATAAACTAATCATGAACCCCGGTTCTTTGAAGGAGATGATGACAAGCGTCCAACAAAAGCACGAGATCATGTGTCCTTTACGTATATGTGTTTCCGTCGTATCGTAGAGAGAAAATTACAAAGGACTTCAAAGAGGCAGTTCAAACACGTTTCTGAGCATGTTTTCTTCACACTGGACTTTTTTTGTTTCTCCGTTTGTGTGTGTGTGTGTGTGTGTGTGTGTGTCGCGGCGCACCTTTTGAAAGGATTGTGAGAGACATCTGAGACGTGGTTCATAGATTGATACTTTCAAAGTGAGGCAGAGGTAGAGAAAACTCTGATACGCTGCCTTCTCTGAAGCCCCGGTTTCATGCTGAATGTGCGAATGCACATTTTTTCGGGGAAGTGTGGGTGTCATTCGGAGAAGGGGTAATACCCCTCGTTTCCGTCCTGAGGCATTCCCGCGATGTTTGAGGCTTCTAGCGTTTCCACCGATACGAGCAGGCAGTTGGCGCAGCTCCACTGAACACCCTAACTTTATACGTGATCCACTTTAATACCTGGGATATATGTAGAATGAGATGCACGTTGCACCACAATAACTTCCTTTACTGCCTTGCAGGCCTGGCTGAAACTGAACAGACAACAGGTGGATGTGAGTTTGTGGAAACGGTAATGTTTATGCAAATTCTCATGCCAAGACAAAGCGGATGACGATACAGCCGTGCTTTCCTCTTGGCCTCGAGGTCATAGCCTGCCTACGTCGCCGACAGTTCAAATGTTGCAGTCCCATTCCTCACATTTTAGAATAACCGTTGCAATTACCTGATCTTACGAATTTACTCATCTCCCTTCAAACATTCATGTCTTTATAGAGTACTGTTCACATATAAGGCTCTGATCTATTTATTTTTCCCTCTGAAAAAAGAGAATGCTGTTAAATCTGAGGACACTCCTACCCTCCTCATGAGTATTTTTTACTTCCTCGGAGCGAACGTAACTTTCTTGTAGCCGTCTGTTTCTGACATCAGTGTGAGCAACGTTTCGACCCGCTCCTGACTTCCAGCCGGGAGGTGTTTGACGGGTTGCATGCTAGTGCAAGTTTCAAATCACCCTACGACATCGCAGAAGAAGAAAGATCTTTGTTTTGACGCAGCCCGGGAATTTTTTTGTTTTCAATTCTCAACCAGGATTAACTGGTTGAGAAGTCATAAGACTTTCATGCTACGTTGTTAGTTCTTACTAAGTTGTTTCTCTGGATTGCTGTGTTTGTTTTACACCACACTTGTCTGGATTTTGTTAATATAATATCTCATATTTGTTATATTATGTAAATTTTTATCTATACTATATAAAAAAAACCTGCTCTATATTCATGCTCTCTCCAGCTTTAGCTTGGTTTTTGTGTCTTTCTTACAAACAAGCAAGGTGTTTCCCCTTGTGCACCTCTGGTGAAAATAAAATGTGTGCAGTCCCTTCTTTTTTTTCTGATTGTTTAATTTTAGTGGTTTTGAGGACACATCTAGGCATCTTGCAGTCATTCTCGGGTTGAACCTGCTTCGTAAGCTAGATCTGGGAATGCTGACTAATGTCAGGAGCATACCAACCAAATGCCCTGTTTAGACGGTGTAAAACTTCATCAAAGGTGTCCTGTAGCAAGGTGCCTGTCAGTGCACACAGGATGTGATGCGCCTATGTGTAATTTTTGCAGTTTTAAGCAGGAATATAATTGGGGGACTGAGAGACGGCATTTCCTATTACATGCTACAGACAATTATAAAGCTCTCCTCTACCGTTTTTAGTTTAGATATTATATATCAATATGCATAATTATGTAAAATATATATGCCTACAGCCTGGCAAATGACTAATATTTTCACATCAGAGTGGAGCAGTTTTTTGCCGACTGATAAGAAATCTGCGCCTGTGGTCTTTTTGCAGGATATTTGCATGTTCTCTCTGTGGATGAGTGGACTTCCCTACAGGTATTCTGGAGTGTTGGGTTTCATTGTTTCTCTAAAATGTCCTTAAGTGTGGGTGTGTGGACGGATCCAGCAACTTCCCCATGACTCTGCAAGAATAAACAGTTACAAAAGACGGATGGACCGATGGAAGCTGTCTAAAATACTGAGGTTCGTTCCTGTTAAAGGGGAGTTTTTCCTCTCCACTGTCACCACATGCGTGCTCAGAATGACGGATCGCGGTAAAGTCAACAACAACACAAAACTATCATCTACGGTCTCGATGTGCTCGATCAGAAAGACTAAAAGCTGAAACTCAGTGACTGAAATTTTTTTCAAACATTTTGAAAACTTAACAAATTTATTTTTCTTGTGCCTCGGAACTACATCCATTATGAAGAGCACGTGTTTTTAACTGTTTTGTTTGACGTTCTCTCTACAAACACAAGACAGTAGTGACCAACGGTGACCGGAAGATTCAAATGTTTCGCTTTTCTTTGTGCTGATGGCTTTTCATTGTTTTCCCCACCTTTCTGTGTCAGGGCCAGATGACACAACTAGACTAGTATCGATGCACTCACGATATTTACGATTGAGCAGTTCTGTCTTGAACAATTAGCAGCAGAGCTTGGGAGCCGCTTCTGATGTTTTTAAGTCAAACACAAAGTCATTAATACTCTTTGTGGAAAACCATCTTGGCACCACCGCTCTGTTCTTGGTGGTCCAGCAAATCAGTCCAAAGAAGGATCGACTGGCTAGCAAATCCTAGATCATGGTGTCTCAGGAAGCGTTGTGCCTTGTTATCTTTCCACATAGCAATTTCTTTTGAATATTTGACATATTTTCTACAACAAAAAACAACAACTGAAAAGTGTGGGTGAATTTGCAAATGTTGAGCCGCGATGTTATGTGGGGTTGCGCTGTATGCATGACATTTTAAAGTAGCGGTGAACACTAGTTGACAGTGGTGTAGCACATAAACAGTGTTACTTTGTTTGTTATTCTTGGGTATAAACCCATGCAGAGCTACTATTTACTTCTGAAGCATATCAGTCATACCCGAAGGTTTTAATTTTGCTATCAAAGTTCTTCAAATCCATAAAGACAAGCATCCTGTCTCCACGGAAGAAAGATTTCCCTGATATTGTTAAACTAAGCATCACCATCTGCTTGGTTCTTGCAAGTGTATCCTTAACAAGGAAGGGTTTATTTCCCAATCTGTTTCTGTCTTTCTGTGTCTAATATAGTAACTGATTCTGTGTATATTACTTATTTTTGCTATGCTGACAAAAAACAGCAGTGATAGCGCTATAGTGTTAATGTGCAAATCTTTATTTCTCCTCATAATAAAGCAAACAAAAACGGGGAGTTTAAAATTCCAGGATTGGACTTTATGATAAAAAACGTGTTGTTGACATGATGGGTTTCATAAACTCTTCAAATCTAAAGAAGCCTCCTCATAATGATCATAATGTAGGACGTGCAAAAACGTATTTCAACTATGCATCAGTGCAAGGTAGAATAAATCAAAATGAGACAAGAGCATAGATTTAGATTGGGGAAGCAATTAAAGTTTAAAATAGACACAGCAGCACTCAGCAGACCATTATTCACTGTTGTTTTATTTTCACCTTTCTCCTATTTACCTTCTTTATGTATCGTTTACCTATCAGGGTTGTGTTTGATGAGATGGATAAGGAGGAGGGGGGGGTTGTTATTTGATGTGAAATACTCTGAAATAGAAGCGTAGATTTTCTGATAGTGTTTGTCTGTTTTTCCCGATAAGTCCTGTAAAAATGAACGTTGGTTGGGACAGTAACACTGCAGGACATAACCTGTTGCTGTGGGCATCAGAGAGCATGAAGCATGTATCCCAGGCTTTAGATCTGATTGTTCTGATTTAACTTGAACTGCTTCTTCACCTTCTACTTTTGAAGGCAACCAGGAAAAAGTTGATGGAAATTACATATTTTCATAGTTATTATTCATGTACTTTTTTGGGGGTCAGTTCTTCGTTACTGTATTTTCATTTTTAGTGCTCTTTAACCCTGACTGACTTATTGACTGACTGCGTTCAAAAGAATTAACTAGAATAAAGTCAGGATCTTTACCGCCCTCATGTGGTTAACATCCAAACAGCAGCTGATCAGGTCTGAGGACCGAGGATAGATTAGATTTGTTTTGCATTATATCATCAGAAAATTTTTATATTTTTAATAGTTTAATGTATTATAAAAAAATGTTAGAAACATCACATTCAATTATAAAATAAAATCAAAAAAGAAAACCCAGTGTGCAATAGTTTTCTGCTCCCCTTTAGTATGATACCCTTAAGCCTCGGTTAGATGCTTGTTAGAGAACATTAGCGAAGAGAAAGCATTACAGAAATCACAGAACACACTAAATAGCTCAGATTAAGGTTGTGAATACTAAAGCAGGGTTAGGTAAAGGCACATCATTTGAAGCATTTAAGCTCTGTAATGTCAACTCCGTTGTTCAAAAGTACAAAGAAAGTCAACCGTAGACCCATCAAGACATGGACGTCCATTTATACTGATGAGCTGGGCCTTTAAGACAGCCATGCTCGTATCGTAAACAATAAAAAAACAAACAAGGTCTGTTCTTTTAGTATGAAAAATTCTTGGAAGATTGAAATCCTTTTTTAAGGCACTGATAAAAAAAATATTTAATATGTATGAACACTTGTCTACTCAATGTTGCTGGAATGTTGTGGTTGTTTTTTTTAACAGAACAACACACTGTTTGTGTTTTTTTTTACCCAACAGTTTAACAGACAACGCCAACATCTGAAGCTTCAATCTCTCGCCAGTCTGTCAGTCACTGCAACAGCTCCAACCCCAAGGTGTTTGCTTGACTCATCCTACACCTGGCAGGCAGACGGCCTCTAACACCTTGGCAGCTGAACCGGCTGCATTCGCTGTGAAGACCTGTCACTGTGGAGCCGGCCTGTAGGATTCACTCTCTTTGGTGCCTTACCTCTGTTTTCACCTCCACTTCTTGCTGTTTTTATCAGATTTACTAGCATGGACATAAACAAATTATAGGCTGAATACTGGAAGAAAGATTACAACTACATAAAGGAGAAAATGGGACTACAGACAGTAGGGTGCAAAAACATCTTGTTGTTTATTGAATTATTAAAGTAAAGGGGGTTGACGATGATACTCGGAATAAACTCGTCTGCAAAAAGGCACAGAAACCAGCAGACATCTGTCAGTATTTCTATGCAAATGTGCAAACCTATATTATCTTTTTGATTTTTGCTAACAGCCCAGAAAAAAGTTATTCTAACTGAACGATTCCTGCATGATGATAAGCAAAAGCAAAGAAAAAGAAACTTAATGTTGCACATATACTAATAGCAGTGGTTGCAGATAAAAATTACTACTATTAATATTAGTTTGGAACCCTACAAAAATCAAAAGAACTGAATTGTACCTGAAACCACCCACAGTCACGTGCCGCATCTGATAGGAGAGTCAAAAAGTAACAAGCACGTACACAGAAAGACTGTATTTAAATTTTTTTGGTATAAAAACAATTTAAGCATTCAGCTGCAGAGGCTCCCAAGCCTATATCTGTGCAAGACTTCACTGCTGAAGAAAAGCATTTGACGCTTGTTTAAATTATGCTGCAGAAAATTAGGACAAAACAGTGAAATCGAAAGCGATCAGATCGGATGAGGCCAGAGCAGAAGTATTTGGATGTTACAGAAAGAAAAAGTAAAACTGCAAGACTGGCTCACTGAAAATGAATGGAAAGAAATTAAGACCAAACCTTCAAGATTTCAAAACAACACGTTTAAACGGATGGGTCAAAATCCACACCTGAACAATGAATTAGGAGATGTCTATATGAAAATTATTACAGGTCTATGTGTGTACAATGCTTATTTCCTGGTTATTCCCACTTCATTGTTGAGAATGCATTATGGCATTCTCAACTATTGTTTTCCTGTTTCTCTTTATTATTATTCCGCCGTTTTTCGGTACTTAACTCGTTCAACTGTCTTCAACCGATTTCAACAATTAAGATATCAAATATATATACATATGTATATATGTATATAGATATATATGTATATTTATATATATATATATATATATATATATATATATATATATATATATATATATATATATATATATATAT
>JAVLVB010000374.1:3689462-3770806 GCA_032876305.1 Orestias chungarensis
ATACTCCATCAGGATACATAGAAGTAAAAATAGCATCGTCTATGTTGTGCGGAAGCTTTGGGGTGACGTGCATCACTTTCTGGGCTGACTTCCGAGCAGACCCCCCCGAGGCTCTACCAGTGGCCACGCAATGCACTCAAAAGTTCCCTTGGCTGTCTGTGTCTGCATGAAGAGGAGTGCAACAGCCATATTCTAGAGAAACATCTGTCCAAACATCTGTATGTTGAGAACCCAGTTAACACACTGTTAGCGCGTGCTCGAATTCTCAGCCTAGGAGCTTCTTTAGTGCCTGCAACATTTTTAAGACTTTACCTGATGGTCCAAATCAGAAAAGTCGGTAAAAGAATACATAGATCTGAACAGTTTTTACAACTTGAAATGTGATGAATTAATATACTCAGCCCGATTACCTCCAAAACTCAACTGATGAGTAAAGAAGGACCTCAATCGCTGTATAAATACAGCTCCTTAGTTTGCTGTACTACACATGCTACGTAAAAGAAAGACTTAAGACAACACGAATTATATGGCTAGTTGTTCAGATCAGGGATCAGATATGTCCCCCTAGTGCAAAAACCTTTAGTAACCTCAGAACACACACATAAATGTTGAAAATTTACAGTAGTGCTGTGTGATAGCAAATACCATAAACAATCAAATAATGCAAATGAAGATGACCATGACCTCGTTTATGACCATGTCATAAACGAGAGAAGCCTGGCTGCGTTGGTATGGCCGAACACTGCGCAGCAATGACGAGAATGTGATGAAGGTCTTGAACACCAAGAAAGAAGACCAAGTGTGCATTCAAAGAAATGCTTGGTTGCTGGTGGTCTGGAGCACTGTAAGAAAGAAGACTATGCCCTGAAAGAAAAATGGCTACAGGGCCAAGTAAAGACAACATGAGCCATACTATGGACACAATGCGAGACCAGATAGACAGATTTAGATTAAAGCATATTTTTCCAGATCTTTATTAAATCGAGAATCGTATTCTGACTAAGTTTATATTGCCTTGAAACAGTATTCACCCTCTTGAATGAAGGTTTAAACCTCAGCTTTCAGAGGTTTTTGTGTGCCCTGGCCATCAGTGCCGTCTGAAGTAACACCTTATTCTGACTTGACAGTATGAAACCAAGGACCTCCAACAGGGTGGTGAGCCTCTGAGTCAGGCTTTGTTCAGCTGGCCAGACAAGGTGGCCGTATAACCTTCCAACCCCACACCCGCTGTCCTTAAACGCTGTACAGTATCTCCTCATTGTGTCAAGTCTGATATGCAAAGTAACTCCAGGAGCCACTGTACCGTGGCGGTGTCAGACAGGTGCAGCATTTATGAGACAGAGTGTGTATGTGAGTGTGCCCTTTCCTGTTGTCTGACTTCACATCCCGAATGGCCTCTAAGCCAGTGACAAGACAGCAGGTTAAAGATTTTACATGCCGTTTACATCCAGTTCAGCGTCATCTCGCAGCACAGATAAACAGGCACATCTTATCCAGCTCTGGGAGACTTTGCTCAGTGCCCGATCCAATAGGGAAATTTAGTCAAATTGTCAACCGGCACCGGAGGCAGCCTCTACACACACACTTCTTCAGGACTCCCCTGGATCTTCCTTTTAAGCTGCAGGTTGTGATTGTTTACACCTGAAGCGCACGTGTCAATACATGTTTGCAAACACGCCTTGCTAAAGCTGAATTTCTACTTGATTGCTGGGCAGGCTTTCTTTACTGTTTCAGTTATTCGTATATCAGGGAAAGTATTTTTTGTGCTGGGATCAGTAGAGGGAGAAAATCAGCCAACCATTTGGCTGCAGTCCTAATTGGCAGTGTTTCTGTTGACAGGTTGCTGATGAAGCACACCGCACAGACAGGTCTGGTCTCTCTCTGTTTCATCTCCTCTAGGGTTTTTTTAAATTTTTTTTTATCATGCATCAAAAGACTCTTCAGCTAATTTGAGGAATTAAAAAAAGGCAAGTGGATCCTTTTGACATGTTGAAGAAAAATCAATGCTAATTCCCAACCTGTTGCTGCACACTGCCAATTAGGTGGCTGAAAGACGTCTTCCCCAGTTTTGTCAAACAATACAGTGTAACTGCAAACAGGTAGAGCACCTAAAACAAAGTTGCTGCTCTAAAAGGAAAGCTTAACCATTACTGAATTGCACCAACCACAAAGGATTCTGAACTTAAAGAGCTAAACCGTGTATAATAATGATTTTTATCTTTTTTTTCCATATTGAAATAGCCATGCTTTCATTGAGACCTGACTTTGGACAACACTGACTAAGCATTTTACTAAAAACTATGTAGAGGACACAGCAAACATGAAATAAGTCAATTTGGCGGAAGAAAAACACTGAATAACCTTGATCACACTTCCACACGGCGGTAGCAGCATCATAGTGTGGGGAGGGTTTTCTTTGGCAATGCTTTAATAAAATCTTTTTAATGCTTCAAAAAGGTTCAAATGGGGGAATAAGGTGAAGAGGAATATTTTTAAGGCTGGAATATCTACTTGTACCCTTTTTACTCTCTTGTTCTGGTACTAAGACTTCCAGGTTCTCTGGAAGTGTTCCCAAAATCTGTAACATGATTTTATTTTTTGTACCTGTTGACAAGGTTATTGTGTTTTTCGTTACTAGCAGACGAACGAAAGGATGTTGTTGACAAGCTAACACATTTTGACAACATGGATGAACAGTGAAAATTTTCTGATAGGCATTCTCCCACAGAAGCAATGATTGGCGGGGTGTGGTGTGGTGGTGTAGGGGTTAGCGCCACACACATTTTGGGGCCTTGAGTCCTCACCGCGGCCGTCGCGGGTTCCACTTCCAGACCTGACAAAATTTGTTGCATTTCTTCCCCCCTTCCTGTCTGCCTACTGTCATATAAGCAACACTAGAGCCTGCAACAAGCCCCGTGGAGGGAGGGGGGGGTAACTATTTGTTATAAGTGTGATTCAATATTGTCAACATGGGTTGTCTTCCGATAGATATTAGTAACTCCATGCTTCTTTCAAGGAATGTTTTGTGTTAAAAAAAAACACTAATAGAAGACTAATGTTTTTGCCCCACAGGGGGCTCCGCTTTGAGATCAGCTGAAGCGTCGCTAATTACTTTAAACGGGAGGGGGGAGTTTAAAAGGGGAAACTGGCTCTCGGCTTAGTGCAAAGGAGAAACAGATGGATGTTCGGCCCATCAGGGAACGACCCCTGCCTCTTAAAGTACAATCTGTTGTTCTTTGGTCCACTCAAACTGGCTCTTTACTGTTACATCACTCTCCTTATGCTGGGAGCTTTCCTTCTGGAGCCCTTACATATAACAACCTTTAATATGTTAAAGTAAGATGTTTTTCGATTGTTGAACATGTTTTGAGCCCTATTACGTAAGGAGTAAGGTAATTACCCACACAACCGGCATACGGCGTGCAGATCTTCTTCTCTAGGGGTGGGAGCAGGTAAAGTGGGGTTTTCCCTGTGGTAACAGCATAGGCCTCTGTTGGTGGTACCGTGACACTTGTTCATCGGATCGCCGGGTTTTCAGAAAGGCAAATTTCTACTAGAAATATTTTCTGCCGACACTGTCGTAATCGATCCCTCGGCTCGAAATCGGAGGCAAATGTCTTTGAAAAAAGTCTAGATGTAAACATTGCATTCTGGGTGCACAATAATCAAATGCAATGTGACATGACAGAGAAATCCAAACCTAAAGAGAAAAAACAAAGCAATTATTTGAGATCATGACATTGTGTTTATTTTATCACTCTTGTCTAGTTTTAAGACCCCCACCCTGGAGTGCTGAGACTTCACCTCATGTTACTATAGTTAGCCATACGGCATTTTGAATTATTCACACGTTCTTTCGATTTTAATAAATCTCTGCCATCAGAACTGTTAAAACCTACTGTGCAAATAGCATATGATGTGTGAAATCCTTTGGGGTTTTCTTTTTTTTAATCCTCCTTTCTATTTTTACTGAGAGTCTGCTACAACCTGAAATACTGATTAGGTGCTTATTTGGTACAAAAATAGCCACAGAGTGCAGGACTCAGACTTGTAGTGACCTTTTTTTTTTAAACCTTGAAGCAAGATATCTGTCTAGATATTTATCCCTTAACTTTTTTTTTATTTGTCCTCATCACAATTAAAGATATTTTGTTGTTTGAACCATTGAAGAAAATAAATCTTTGGTCATAACTCCTAGACTCTCAGACGTTTTTCTCCATCAGAATACGACTCGTCATGTTCGCTTTATTTGCGTTCCAAAGACTTCCATCAAACGAAACTCGAAGACAAGAATCTGACAAATGTGTGTAAAAACGAAAGACTAGAGAAATATACTTAAACGTCATCCTACAATTAAACATAGGTTATCTTACAACGGCTCACATACATACATGCCCGTCACTTGTGGCGTCTCTTATGCTAAATGAGCTACTCTTCATTCATATGAGATTTTCTATCTATTTAAGCTAATTGTTAGTTGATTGCAATTTGGTTTTTGAAGCTTTCCTGTTGTCACTGCCATTATATTTTTTCACAAGCAGAAATAACATTTATATTGAAACAATATCACACGAGAGGGAGTCCTATATCGGTGAATATAGGCACTGGTTTGAGAGTACTGAATACAGTACTGCAGAATGTAATTAATAGTTTCCAGTATGAACGCTGGTCAGTCCATTTATATGTTAGGCTCAATGAACATTGCAAAAATTGTATTGCCATGTCTTATGTATCAAGTATTTACTATAAGTTCGATGTAGGTGATCAGAACCTTTCTGCTTTGACACCCAAACAGGGATGTTGCCTAAAGTGAACCGTTGACCCCACTGACCCCACTTGGAACTGAATTGTAACCCACTCCTGTAATGGTCAAATGCGGATGCGGATTTCTACTCGCAAAGGTCCACAGCAACAGGATATCTCTTAGCCGAGCCTCAGCTGTGTCGCCTGGATGGAGCGATGTTTGCTGCCCAACTCACGTAAAGGTCCAGCTGGCTTCAGATATGTCGCCATGGAGAGGGTAATAAACAAAAACAGAGCAGTCTCTTGCATACAGGGGGAAATAAATGGGTCTGCGTGGGCTTGCATAATTTCCTTGAGACAAACATTAGCAGGAAATAAATGTGGTCCTTTTGTATTGCTTATATGTATTATTGTGTATTACATACTTCTATATGGTGTTTGACTATTTAAATAGAATTAAACATGCATATTTAACATTACCTTAACACACGTTAAGTATGTTTATGTTAATATAAGTGCGTTACTTAAATGATCACACTTATATTAAAATAAATACGTGTCATGTTACGTTATACTTCTAATCCAAACTATTTATTCGTATGATCCAAGTAAATTAATAAAAACAATTAATACCAGAAAATCATAATTAATCATGCAGGATTATTCCCAATATGCATGTTAAAAGGTGATTAAGGGAAAATGCTTTTTTTTTCGGAATTAGAAAATTCCAATCTGTCCATTTATAAATGTAAAAACAAAAAAAAACCTTTAGAGAGGAAGTTACTATAAAAAATGTCTAAAAATCTGCTGATTGGGTAATGCAAAATGAACTACAGTGTATGTGTGAGTGAAAAATAAAATAAAGTGTAGTAGCTGTCTTTGAAGAAAATTAAGGATGCAAGACCTCAGGATCCGCCAGGCCGAGCCTGTAAACATGAAAGCATGTGGGAGGGCTGGATTCTGTGCTTGCATTTTCAGCATTTAGACGTGCGTGGGTGGACAAGCTGTTAGCGGAACGGAGACAGAGAGAACACCCCGCGATGCTTGCGTACTGTACAGAGCGGCCCGACTGATCTTGGGCTGTTTTTTTTTGTTTGTTTGTTTGTTTGTGTGCTTTTTTATTTTCTTTTTTTTACACAGCAGGGATTTCTGCTGATCTCAGCAGATTCTCTTGCGTCTCTGGCGAAGTTGACCTCCTGCATATTCATGGGGCTGTCTTGTTTTTTTTTTTTTGGTAAGAGCCTTTAAAGGATCGAGCAGAGGAAGGAGGTGATCAGGAAAGGTTTGCGCTCCAGACGTAGGAACACGAACAGATCTTGTTAGGGTCGAGATTTGACAAGCACCCTTCCGGCATTGTCAGTTTCTTGGAGGGACTTAGATTTTGAGACCATTTGGAGCTTCTACGCTTAGAGATAAAATATATGTTACCTATCAGCAATAAAGTTTTGTTTATGTACTGATTTGTTTTCAGTCTGGCCGTTCCAGTCTGGAATTCCGTCTGCCAGTCGATGTCTCGGTGTATCTCTGGTTATACCCGTCCTCTAGCGCTACCAGCGCATACCCTTAGTGTAAGAGGCCCGCGTCCACTTCTAGCTGTTGTGCCTCCCTCCTCTTCGCTTACATAACCCTCAGAAGGAGGGTGAGCGGAGAGGCAGGCTCGCTCCGTCTTTATACGCTGGCTTCATTGAGCCTCGGTGATGCCCAGAGGTGCGTGTTAAGCCCTGTAGACTGTGCACTGGAACATGCATAAAGACAGAAGGCCCTCAGAGCGCAAGGACCATCCATCCACCGACATTGTGATTACAGCGGAAATGAATAGGCCGACATCTCTTTACAAAGAGGAGCCTCTATTTTCCAGCAGGCTAATGCACGGAACTGGAGAAGAAAAGATGTCCTTTAATGAATAACAACACAACTTACATTAGCAGATATATACGCAGAAAAATGAAGAGGAGAGACCCACTAATGGAATTCACCATCATCCAATCATTTCCAAAAGCCAACGATTCCTGTAAAACCGTCTCTACCTCTAGGGGGATTGTAATCGTGCACAGTGTGATGTAACTATTCTTCTTATTGGAATATAATGGGAGACGCATTTAGAATCAGTGGCCAGATTTTCCAGCAGGGTTATTAGGTCATGGATGATGGCCGACAAAGATCTGTTATAATTTGATGTTCTTTTTATTGGATTTGTTTTCTTCTGGAATAACAGTCTTCTAAATCAAAAACAACATGGTACACTTGAAGGATTTTTATTAAACTTCAACTCCTTGTTAAGTTGTGGTACCAGGATCTGGCCCACTCTTACCACTAACCATGTTGTTGCACACCTTTGTTACTGACGGTGAATTTATTAATGCTCTTTTTTGTGTGTTTGCAATGATTATTTGTGATGTTCATTTAAGTTAGTATGTGGTTCAGTTCAGGTATATTACAAGATGTCTAAATTCACTGGATGTATAAGAAAATAATTATTACTGTTTAGGTATTGTGATTTTCTAAATGTAATTTTGTTTTATTGGTTCTCACGATGGCAACGCTGAGTGATCCTGTTGGTGAGCTTGGAATAAACCATTTGTATATAAACAGCTTGTCCTCGCGGTGACTGACGGGAGGAACAACCGTCACCACCATGCAGTTCCAACCAGCAGCAGAGAAAGGCTTTTTGTTTGGGCGCCTGCACCTCTTGACCTTTGTTCGGCCTTCTATCCATTGTTCCTCGTCTCCCCGTACAAACGAGAACGCGTAATTGCTGACATGCGGTCGTTCTGCTCTGACCACAGCGCAGTGAGTTAATTTGTCTACATCCAATAAAAGCCCCTCTATTATTGAAACAGCGTCTCAGATCGCCCCTTATAAACTCGGAGATCCAATGTCTCATTAGTGGTCCCGTCAGGATCCAGTGGTCCCTATTGTTGAATGCATGAAACTGACTCCAACTGAAACTCAGACTCGCTCCCTTACTGGTGCTTACCTGGGATGGTCACAAGGTACTGCGTTGTAGTTAATGCTTCTTAAAGATAAATTTCTTGGTTGACCTCACAGTTAGTGGTGCTCCAGTAGACTTATAAAAGCTCCGTTTGACCCCAAGAAAAATACGTAAAGATAGACTGAACCTCTTTGATCAAACTGTTCGATCCTCTGAGTTGTAGCTCAAGCTTTAGTTGCCCAGATTGTCGTGAAGTGAAACCCTAGCAAACTCTGTTCTGGGTCTTTTCGCCATGATGAGTTAATTAAAGCAAGCGTAGTACCAATTATTTAACATGAATGGCTAAAAAAAAGATTTCTAAAAACACGCAGATCCTTTATTAAATGGTAGTCCCTGCGTCAGTCCGTAGAGAACTCCAGATTTACTGACAGAGATGACCACGACTAATCTTGCACGGTCAAATGTCTGTATGTTCACTTAATCATTTGTTTTTGGATCATTGTCATGCTTGAAAACCCAAAGATGACACATTTTCAGTTCACAATTCCACGTAGGCTTCAGAGTAACTCATAGGGAAGCAATCCCACAGCATTACAAACCCTCCACCATACTTCACCAGGGACAAGATCACTCACACAGGCTAACAATCATCTATTTCTAAGGCGGATACAAAAAGGTTTTATCGAGCATACCTCTCAAATACCTGCCTGGATGTACAGAAGATTGAACCTTGTTGGACTCCATCATTCAATCAAACCAATAATTCCCTCTTTGATCTAGTTCACTAAATAAAGCATCATTTATCACAGTTGAATGCGTTTTAAAGATTTCAATTATTCCTCTAACAACAGATACAATAATGTTTTGCCAAGTGGCTTTTTTCTGATTTTTGTGATTGACACACTACTTACATGTTCTCTTGCCTTTCCCACAATCAGGTCAAAAGTATATACCATGAAAACAGGGAGGCTTCCACTATTTTAAAAGTTGTGAACCCTGTGATTCATCTAAAGGTATATAATTTATTTTACATTTGTTTAAACTGTTGTAAAAATAAGTTTTATTACCAACCATATTGTTATTGGCTAAATAAATGTCGATAAATAAAAGGTTGAACTTCTCAGTTTTTTTCCACCTGCGTAAGACGTTGTTTCTGCCAGAACAGATGAATTTATCTTAAGGCTTTTTACACTTCCTCAGCAGGGGTGCCAGTAATTGTTGAGAGCGCTGTACCTTTAAGGAAGCCAGAGCCAATTTGAGAGCATGAGCCAATTCTTCCTTAAACACTGACGACGTAGCATGGCTGCATTTCCCCTTTACATGTAATATTGTAACGAAAAAGAAGGGCAGTATGACAGCTGTCTACGACCCCCCCCCCCCCAACACTAGTCTAATAATAGGTGCTGCCAAATTTGCTCCTTATTAGACACCATTATTCCCCGTCATCATGTTTTGAAAGATCCAGGAATGCTGCTAATGAAGAATCAGATTGCTATTTGTATGTAATGAAAGAAACCTCCCCATTAGTTTGCCGGGCAGTAACTAGATAATCTGTAGACGAAGAAATAACTGAGTTCGACTTAACTCAGCGGTGGATATTCAGCACTCGTCACTACATACACATAGAAAAATAATTTAAAAAAAGATATTAATATGGATCAAAAGCAGTAAGTTACAGATTTTTCTTAATTGATAATCTTTTTTTTAGGGTCTATCTTGTAAGCGATAGTTAAAGTGCACTGTTTCTTTATTAGTGTCCAAAATGAGACATTTATGTTGGACAAAGGACAAAGTGCCATACAATCCATAACAATACAAGCAATACTCAATGCAACAATAAGTTAATATATATAAAAAAAGTGATGTAATTTTTAATGTTGTCGTTGACTAAAAGTTTCAGCACGAATTTGATTAGCTTGCTCGCAGACATCGGCCGATACAGCTTCACAAAAGAAACCTGCAAATACTGAACCGCCACACTCTCAAATTTGATCACCAGCTCGTAAAACACGGATCAGAACCATGAGTACGTTTTTCAAGTGTTAACCAATCAAGTTGAATTATGACCTCTTAACTCCATGATATAAGCAACTACTGGACTACAATGAAAAGGATCTTAGTAGTACAAAATAAAGATCAAAATGGGAAATAAAAAGAAACAAAATCCAAGAACAACATGGAAAAGTGGTTTTAGACCTTCATTTCCATTCAGTGCATCACTTTCCATTAGTAGTTCTCATGGACACTTGTTAAAATCCTTCTTTTGGTTACAAGAGCCTCATTTCTCCAGTTGCCAGTAGACGATCAGCCACAGCGGGCAAGTCAGAGCAGCCCACCCGCTGCCCACCTGATGGCTATAGACCTCTGAGTGGGTGGACATGGTGGAAAGGGCATTGCTGCTTTTTGTGGTTCCATGTACAGTACAGAGACGTTTCTTCATCAGGTTTTACTCTGCCTTCTATTTATGAAAGTAGTTCAATGAATGTTATCATTTTGACAATGTTTCTATAAAAATGGCATATGTTGTCACTAGTTACTCCAAACATGGCCAGCATTAATGACAGAAGCTGCCAAGAGGACCATAGTAGATCTGGATGAGCTGCATGAAAAAACACAGCTCAGGTTTCCAACAAGTATTGCCAAACATGTGGAGGATGATGTTCTGGCCAGATGAGATGAAAAGTAACGTTTTTGGCTTGAAATGTGCTGCGTTAAGGGGCGGACCGTGAACACACCATAGGTTAGTAACTAAGATTAAAACCTCTTTTATAGCAGCATAGAACATACAGTATGAGTGAAATACCATACCAAGGACAGATAAACACATAAACAAGAGACATTGCGTTGTTTTAAACACTGAAGCAGTTAGAGGAGCTAATTATAAGCTCACATCTCTGTCCTTTAAAATCATATTGCATAGACCCCAAAGGCCATTGTTTCTACCACGAACTCTACAGCGATGTGTTTCAAGAATGCATATAAAACCAGAGAGTGAGAGAGTCTAGGTCAGATAAAGGAGGATGTTGCAGGTTCTACAATGATGGCTTTACCTGTAGTTGTGGTATGAAAATGGCTTAACTATAAACTCCGGTAGGCTGAATATATATATACAAAAGATGCATGGTATAAATTTCCTTCCACTTCACCATCATGCACAGTTTGTGTGGGTTAAACACATAAAACCCAAAGTAAACATAGTCAAATTTGAGAATAATATGACCAAGAGTTTAATAACGTTGTCAAAATCTGTCAATGTGCGCTCACACAATATAAAGTATCATATTTTGTGATTGCACTCTTGAATCCGTGTAGAGAATCGCATTGCCGATGCCCCACAAAGTTATTGTTTCACTCTGAGAAATCTTGACATCCTCTTATTCTGATTTAATAATGCAGGAAAGCATAAACCCAAAGTGGCCTGGGCTCTTTTCGGTGCTGCCAGTAGCGATTGAATTATCCAAATGACGTGTTGTGATAGCTTGGATCATGCTTAGATTCTGTATTTTTCTTGTTTTTAGTGACCAAGGGATCTACATTCCCTTTAATGCTACATTAACTTTAATGCCGTAAAAAGTTGGGGAAACCTTCGGACTTAGGCTGTTTTTGTTGTTTGTAGGTTGTGACAAGCAACATTTTCTGCTTTGTGGGGTTAGCGGGGAAAAAAAGCCAACAACAACAAAGAAAAACCTGCTGTCAAGGGGTTGCTCAGAGGCACGGCGGGGCGAGATGTGACGGGAAAGCACAGCCACAGGGTTTGGGTAGTATTTTATGTCAAAGATGCTGACAGGCGACAGTATGGGAAGGACACAGCATTCATTCGCTGGACAGGTCGGTCAGCCAAGAAACCGCTAGTTGTGATCCAAAGCTGCGTTGATTGATGGAAAGTCAACCGTCAGCACGTAAAAAAAAACCCCCCAAAAAAACGAGCTGTGTTCTCCTCAACAGACAAAAGCCTCCTCTGCTCAATGGCGTCGCCTGGTACGACTTCACCTAACGACCCAGAGCAAAAATAGGAGAATTAGGAGAATTAGGAGGTAAAGTGAAGCAGCAAAACCAAAAAAAAACATTAGATGTAGATGACAGGATCTTCCAAAAGCATTGAAACTGTTTTACCATCCACAGTTGCACCTAAAGGACTAAATAGGGTTGCATAACTTCATTGTCATTGTTGGGTTATCGTCCTGAAAGACAAATTCGATCCCATGTTTAAGCCTATTGCAATCATAATTACCCCATATCTACCTTCATCCATCTTACCATTGGTCACCACCAGCTTTTGTCTGTGCTAGCCAAAGAAAAAATCAAAACTGATGCTCCCACTACCATGTTTTACTGCTGTGACTGTGTGTTCTGGGTGATTTGACATTATTTTGCATTGGAATAAGATCAGTGTTTGTACACATTTTTGGCAAATCTTATAAAGTGATTTATTTTTTTCTTCTTGCTTTTTTCTTTTGGCATTTCTAAAATATTCTGAAACAACTCAGCTCAGGTAGTAGAAATACAGAAAAAGCAATGTCCTGAATTATTTTACATGAGAAAAGTCTCAGATGAGAAAAATGTATCACATGTAAAGTGATGTAGGTCCCATTCATTTCAGACGTGCTTTCAATTTCTCACATTTGCTCAAGTGACTAGCATGCCCAGTGTGATTGATAGTGCTAGGATCCTTCTCCTGGCTGTGATTGGTTGTTTCTGACATTAGCAGTGTACTTCTGCGCTGTTTTACAGTCTCTACTACAGTGAAGCATTTACAAAAAGAGTTTTACTATGTAGGCAGCAAAGTTACGCTTCGCTGTCACCTGACCAGCTCACATCAAGTCTCAATGAAAGACGTTAATGTCTGCGGTTTCAGTGAGACAAAGATGATAAGAAGTTTTGCAAACCCTTCTAATATTGCAGGTGTGTCTTGCTCTGCCAGAGGTACATTCCAGTCCCTTGTACGCTGTTCAGATGATGGTGATAAATAATTTAGAGGCCAGGAACGCGCGTGCAGATTTCATGAGGCAGCGTTTAAGAGCTGCTGAATGTTTATGCGCACGCAGCTCAGCGAAAGCACGTGCTTCTGTTGGCTTTGATGCCGAATCAGTCTTCCGTCTACTGATGGGGACGAGCTGCGGCCGTTCTCCTTCTCAATTGCATATTAACAAGGGGTTTATAATGTCCCCTAGAATCCTCAAGGTCAGGCTTTGGGGCCATCAGCAAGGAGCCTCATTCTCTTGGTAGTCCTTGCCCTGCCTCATCTGCAGTGCCTCCCCCAGCGCCACTGCATTGTGTTGCATTTGCATCGTATTGCCTCTGCACTACCTCTGCAAGACTGCCCCCGTTTTCACTCCTCCGTCCTTCTCGCGTCCTTTTTTACATCTTCCTATATCTCCTGTGTCAGATCGGTGCCAGCCTGCAGGGGATCAGCTGTGAGCTGCAAGGCATAAGGGGGGGCATGGTTCCGGTGGTCTACCAAGATTATATCACTGTGGAATAGGCAAGGAAATACGTAATTAGCTTGGAACTATTGAGTTGCAGTAAAAAATAAAAAATAAAACTGCATTGAGAGGATGTGTATAACGTTAGGGGAGGGGGTTTCATCATTGAGAGGAAATCCCTAGTAGCAGGATTCCAGCTCAGCTCTTTTTCTGTGGCCCACTCCTACAACTTCTTCCCGTACTAAGTTACATTTTCCCCTGTATCCTCTTTCATAAATGTATCTTCCTGTGGTTTAAAAGTGCAGCTTGAGAGATCCATACATCCGATTCAGTGATGCTGATTGATTTCTCTCACAGCCCTACCATCACCAATTAGTAACACAAATACGAGTTGTATTGGTTTTGTGTTTGTTTTTATTTGGTGCTGCATATATGTGATTGGGGTTTGCATACTTGCTGGCACTGTTAGCTTAGAGCAAGATGGGTGAAGGTCCAATTCCCAGCCAGAGGTCTTTTTCCATGGAGTATACATACTCTCCCTCATTTTTCTGTTCTTTTTGGGTATAAAATCTACATTTTGGTCTTATTTGGCTGTTTGAATTTCTTTCTGGTTTTAGTTTGTGTGTGAATAGTTATGCGTAGAGCGTCACATTGATTCTTTCTCTTGGTATCACTGAATACAATTTCAACATTCCTAACTACTGCTTAGATTTCAGTTTTATCTCACTCATACTAGTGTCCTGTGTTCAGGGTCTTTATGGTGGTAATATGTGAATGAACTTGACAAAGAATGCGGTAAAGCATTGTGGTTAGATATTAAGCTTCTCAAACTGGAATTACATTTGAATATTTTGATGTGCTCCATTCAATATAACCCCCATGTAACTTGAAACCTGTGTGGTTCTCGATGGTGATGGAGAAGTCCTGTGTGGAAGGGAGGAGGGATTTGGGACCGATGATCATGATTTCAGATTTATTGCAGTTGGTTTTGAGAATATTGGCGGTCATTCAGAGTTTTAATGCAGAGAGGCGGTTTGCAATGGTTATTACAGTTGTAGGGGAGATGGATTTGGTGGAGAGGTAAAGTTGTGTATTGTTGGCATAGCATGTACAAAATATACTGAAGGGGACCGAGCACCAAACTTGGGGTACAGCATGGGTAACTGGAATGGGGTGGGATGTACAGTTGTTAATGGAGATGTAGTGAGATAATTTGGATAGGTAGGAGTTGAACCAGGAGAGGGCTGAATCGTTGAAGAAGAGACGAGCCAGTTGTTGTAGAGACGCTGAGACACGTAAGTGGAGATGTCCAAGTATGTTGCAGGGATCTTGTTTGAGGTGTAGTTGACGATAAAGTTAGGTTTCGGAGCCTCTATGAATGTAGAGGCAACGGCGTAATAGTCCAATCGTCCATTCGTTTTTTGTTTTTTTTTAAACACCTTCAAAGCAACAGGCCAATGTGAACAAAAGCAGTAGTGTTCTGCCTGAAGGAAGACTGCATTTCCTATTAGCACTAGCACATAGCATCATAAAATCCTGATCTCCTGGTTGCATGGAGTTGGATTGAAGTACATCTCTGTTTCCAGTGGCTGTGTGAAGGAGGAATAGGGATGAGGTAATTAATCTAATTGTGGTGAAACAATTTCATATGATGATGTTAAAAACAAGAAACGGGGGAAGTGACATATGCGGTAAAGCACTCAGCACATCTGTAGTTGTTTTGTGTGGCAGGGTTCCTGCCACCCTCCTTAAACATGTCTTAGTCCCAGTTAAAGCAATATGGACCCCCCGGGCCATGACAGAGGTGTCATTGAATGAGCTAGAAGTCAACGTATAATCACAAAGGTTATGAAAATATTTTATGAAGGTTGAAAAGTTACTTAGTGTTTCTTTAATTTATTACCAAAGGTAAAACATTGCCTGTTTCCTTAGCAACTACTTCCTGAACAGAGGCTGATATTTTTCAGCAGTGACATCTGCAATTCAAAACGATAAAGGCGACATAAACCAACGGTAAGAAATAGCAGTTTGAAAGTCACTCGGATTTGTAGATCTGCTCTAGCTTGACCATGGCTTCCACATAGATGTTTGTAAAAGTGATTTAAGGGCACAGTTCGAATTAAATCTCCAGTATTGAAGCATAAAGGACAGAGGTCGATTTGTGGCCTAAAGAGCAGACGTGTTGGTGAATGGCGGTGCCCTCGCATCGCTGCTGAGTCACGGGGACGCTCAGCTTTTTGCCCAGCACCACTTAACTCCACTCCTGAGGTCAACAGGGAGCACGCTGTTCTGCCAGGCCATTATTAAAGAGCCGTTTGTATTGCCTGCTGTTTTTTTCATTAGCAAGAATCTTATATCATCGCCTCTGAATATTGCATGAGGCTCGGAGACGCTCGGTTCTTGTGACAACGCTGTAATTTTTCACAACAATCAAAGATGGATGAGCCTATTCTTCCAGGGTAAATAGAGTGAGGCCTGGCAGCGATGAAGAGCCGGTGACACTGACGCGCCATAAAGCAGCTTTGGAGGCTGGAGAGTGATTGGAATCCATAAAAATACAAAGTGCACCGTAAGACAAATAGAGCCTGGCCGAGACGAGGGAGATGACTGAGCAAGGTAAATGACGGGGGAGGAGGAAGGGACAGGACAGGAGAGGGAAGCAGAGCAACAAACGATGACAAACAGAGCGACGGCGTGACTCGGGTAAAAACTCAACCCCCAGAACAGGAGATGAGGCTTCTGTAGGGCGAGGGAAAACGTCTGGGAGGGAGCAACGCTTCTGCCGGTGACTGAGAAAGGCACCATGACTGATTTAAACGGGAGCTTGGCGGGGGGCCGCGCTGCATTGCAGATTACGACGAGCAGGACGTGCCAAACCTTCCAATGCGGAGCCCTGATTCACCGCCTCTACGGCTTTCATCAGCGCGACACGGACAGAACGACTCTCCGAGGTCCGTACGAAGCTGGGAGGCCGGAAAATAGTCAAGAACAATCCGTACTGGCGAAATAACGTCATGGTTTTTTAAGAAAGACACAGAATCGTTTAAAAGAAGATTCAATATGATGACTGCAGAAGTTGTGTAAAAAATAAATCATTCAAGCAATGAACACAAACTGGTTCATAATGCAGAATAACATATTTCAATCTGCCAAGTAGCAGCGTTACCCATTGAGGCATGTGAAGCCCTAGAGGGAACAACATGTAAAAAAAACGAAATGATATCTTTATTGAAAAAAGGAAAAAATAAGGATAAAAATCAACATATTAGTAGAATTTACTTTGTGCAACGTTGAAAGCAGCACACCCTTCTGGGTTTGCCTACCAGCTTTGCACATTCCCTGCAGGTTTTTGCCTATTTTTCTTTGCAAATCAGCTCCTTCTCTGTCAGACGGGGTACAGAGCATCAGTAAAGATCGTTTTTCAAGCCCTGCCACAAGTCTTCAGCAGGAGTTATATCTGTACCTCGCATAGGGGGCATTTTAAACACAACAATGTCCTCTATCTAAATCATTCAATTTAAGTGCTTTGGGTCCATGAGCTCAATTTAGGCCTGCTCATTTTATTTTATCATCCATAAAATCCATAAGACCAATCTCGTGGAGAGCACGGCTGATACTTATCCACATGACGGATTGTGCTGGGTTTTATTTGGTCCTGTATACTTGGACACTCTAGACCATTTTTTGTTATTTATTTGCATAATTTGTCAAATATGCAGTGGTAGAAAGAGCCAGAACCTTCCTCTTCTTTAGCTTCAACTGTCCTGTTCCACTTTCTCGACCCAGCGCTACACTAACAAACTCTCTCTCTCTCTCTCCTTGCACATGTGCGATACATGCAGGACGCACGCCGTGTCGTACACACACGGTGCACACGCCTGTGTCATCCCACAGGCGGGCCTGTTCTTTCCAGTGGTGGTGCTACGTGACACCCCTGCCCAGTCCATCCTTCTCACGTTACCGCCTCTGCGGCGTGCCCCTTCGTTTACACATGAAATATTGATGTTCTTAATTTAACACTGAGCATTTTCAGGTATCCTTTCCTCTCCATAAAGGAAGGGATGCGTTTTCCAGGGAACCCGTTGCCTCATTATCAGAAACCCCCCCCCCAAAAAAAACACACCCGGCCTCAACTGACTTGGTTGTCAGGCTGGATTTGGGTGTTTTTAATGCCTGGTTGTTGTTCGAGCAGCTGGTGGATGAGCTCTGTGGCGGACCCTTTTTTCTTTGTACACGTTTTAGTATGTGCTTGTGTTCACAGGCGCCAACAGGTAACCGTATACCGTATTCCTACTAGAGCGTTGATGTTGCAAAATGCTTAGAATTTCCTGTAAACGTCCATAAGAGTCACGGTTTCCTAACAGGAGTCAAATGGAGGTCTTTGGTTTAGTTCTAGAGCAGGAACAGAAAGTGATATTGAAAAAGGGATTATTTTTTAAATTTTTTTATTGAAGGTAAAAAGTTTTCAAACTAATCATTTTCATTTCAATCCAGATTCAGGTTTGATTATTGCCACAACTGTTCAACAAAACAAGTGAGTAAAACAGAATCCTAAAACTAAAAAAGGGTATATGGGGAGATATATATATATATATATAGGATGCTGTATAGGAGTATATGAATATATCTGTTTTCAGAACCAGGGTTTGTATTGAAAACAAATTCAAATGAAACAAATTAAGATTAAATTAAGACTAAATAAATGGAAACAATTAAAAACATACAGGAAAAACAGTTTCCAGAGCTAAACAGGATATCCTGTTTACCCCTTAGTGGTGGGTTGCAACTTGACACTAGAACTGGGTTCGAGTTTATTACCCAATAAGAGTTTCAACTTCCAAGAAAAACATCATCTCAGGCGGTTCCCACCACTAATTCACTACTTGATCAGACGATTAGTGACCGTTTATTCCTGGTTGTATCAACACGGATGAATTCTGAGACTAGCTGCAAGAACTCTCACCTACATGCGAGTTGCCATCCGTGCAGGCCCAGGCGAACACGTCACGATGAGTATGCTTGTCTGCCATTGGCTCGTGTGGTGCTGCAGTGAGGAGCCAGAAGGGAAGCTCAGAGTTAGCTCTGTGTCATTCAAAATTAAAAAAGGCCTCTGCTGAAAAAAAATGACCGTTTCCCTCACACTGGTTCATGTCAGCATGGCTCTGTCCGCAGGAGGATGTTGGAGAACACCGAGTCCAACGTTTTTCCCTTGAAAGCAGCATCCCCTCCTATCTGGGTGGCTTTCTTTTTGCTGCTGTGTGGGTGGAAAGCTGTCCTCCACGTACAGCTCAATGATGAAACCTTGGAAGTTTTTGGATATTTGGGCTGCACGTCTTGTCATTAATTTAAAGTATAGCAGGAGGGAGAAAGACTCTGGCCTGGTTTGCCTTACTAGGACAAGCCAACATGGAGTCATCAGCAGAGGCATGAGGGCTTTTTCTAACTCCCACTTGTCTTTCCACCCCCCCCTCCCTCATCTTCTTTCAACATCCCAGTTCCACCATGCTCCTGTTGCTTAGCAACCAGCTGGGTCTTCTTAAAAGGGAAGAGAGCTGTCATAGATGAGCGCGCTCCGTTCTCCTTCACACGCATCAACATCACCCCAAAGACGCGGCAACATGGAGCCGATTGTAATCCTTTATTGTTGACACATTTGTGTAGTCAAATAAACAACACACAGACTAGTTATGACGAGGTTTTTTTGTTGATCGAGCGGAAGAATAATGACATAAGACATGATAAAGTTCATGGTCTTTTATTTGAAAAAAAAAAAAAAAAAAAAAAAATTAAAGAATAGCATGTACAACTTGGAATGAATGTAAACTGAACTCAGATGAACGGTTGCGCAGACCGGCGCGCCGGCCCCTCACTATGCTTTCGTCTGAGTCGAAAAAACAGAAGAAGAAAAAAAGAAACACATGAAGGCCAGTGATTCTCTCTTGCAAGAAAAGAGGACAGACACTCCATCTCAACAAAACAAAAAAAGAAAGAAAGCTCCACTGTAAGACTCTTTAACTCCTCCCCTCCGTCGCAAAGGGAAGGAAGAACTACCACCAAGATGGCCGTCCAAATAACAAAAACAAAAACATGCCAAACGTTTGAAAATAATAAAATTCTTCTTTTTATCTAGCATACAATTAAATCCCATTCCGCTTTAATGCTTTGTGTTAGAACCTGGCATGTCCTCTCACCTAACAGTACAGGGTTCCTCTGCAAATACAAAAAACTAAAATCAAACTGTACCAAACCAACAAGAGGACAGCTTATAGTGGAATCAGCACGCTCTGGTAGTCCGGAGAAAGGACGAGGAGGGGGCGGGTGGGTTAGTGCTCCGGTCTCAAGCTTGCATGCATGAAGAACAGAAAACAGAGAGAGAGAGAAAGATGGCCGACCCAGACGGTTACCACAAGCGTATGGAGCTGGGAGGAGTTGGGCAAATGCTTGAAATTCAATCTGAAGGTTGTAGTTACAGGGTTTGTTGGTGTTTTTACTTGTACTGATGCTGAACTGGTCGTCATGTGGGAGGGGGGGCGGGGATTTGGGTGGGAGGCAGGGAACAGAATCACTAGCCATCATTTTCATGCAGACAATTTTTTGTATATTTTTATGCCCCCCCCCCCTTCCGTTGTGGACAGAAGGATATTTTATTTTAACATTCAATTATTTTCTATACAGAAACAGTATGAATAAATGAAAATGTTTTTTTTTCTTCCAAGAGGTTAGTAAAACATTGCTGTTTTTTTGTTTTGATTTTGTTTTTTGTTTTCGTCTAAGAGGGGCAGGATGGGGGCGGGCGAGCTTCACTTTGCAGTCATCATCTGTACAAACTCTGCAGAAAGAGAGAGAGAGAGAGAGAGGACAATGAGGTCATCAGCTTTTACCGCCTGTTGCCGCGATGAGCAGTCACCTGCTAAATTGTTAAATGCTTTATTCAATTTTTTTTTATCAAGTTGAGCAGGTTCAGGACACACATCCTAATTACTGTCCTCTATTCCGAAACAGCTTCCGCGTTCGCCTCATTAAACCCGCCATGATTAAAAACGGCGGTCGCTGTTGCCGGGACGCCGGCGTGGACGCACCACCGCGAGCTGTAATGGTAGCTGCTCGGTCCATGGAGAGAGAGAGCTTGCAGAAGTAGGACACTTCTCCGACCGAGCGTTCGGAGTACATCGACAGCCTACCGCCAAACAAGCGCAGGCTCTCGTGTGAAAGTGTCGAGGGACGAGCGGCGCTCTGACAATACAGCTCTGAGTTACTACTGGCTTTTATGCATCGTAATCTGGGTATCATGAAACGAACAAACTCCAAGTAATGATCATTTATGAAAGTGAAGGAAATCTTCCGTAGCCTTTATTGTTGTTTATTTAGCTAAAGAAAAAGCATGATCAGGAATCAGGAATTCCTGATTTTGCCACCACCGTGTTTCACAACAAGGCTTTAAGAATTCACTTTGAATGTCTTGCACTTTTCGGACCAGAGCTCGTTTCCACTCGGATGCTGAGATTCAGGGAACAGTTAGCTCGGCTTGCGGCCTCCGTCTGATCCAGGTTTGATAAAAGGTTTCTGATCTGGGAGCTAGCGGTCGATTCTCCGTACCTTCGTAGTTGACCTGTCCGTCTCCGTCGATGTCTGCTTCTCTGATCATTTCGTCCACCTCCTCGTCTGTTAGCTTCTCGCCCAGGTTCGTCATGACGTGGCGGAGCTCTGCGGCACTGATGTAGCCGTTGCCGTCCTGGAAGGACCCGGCGAGGGTTTAAAAGAGACCAAACAGAACCACATTACAATCGTTTTTTTGGAATATCTAAACATAAATGGAGTTAAGGCACCAAAGGTCAAATCTACAACCCAATACCGCTGGACGTGTTTGTTTGTGACGCTCCGTACCTTGTCGAATACCCGGAAAGCCTCGCGGATCTCCTCCTCGCTGTCTGTGTCCTTCATTTTTCTGGCCATCATGGTCAGGAACTCGGGGAAGTCGATGGTTCCATTACCTGGAATGGGTGATCAAGCAGGCCCGTTTAATCATCCAACAAATGACAGCAATCAGGTAAAAGCCAACTCTGATTAGCTGAAATAATTATCTCAGCATTTAGCTGAGGAGAGGCAACCACCTGAAAACATTCATTTAGTGCTTTAGCTTAGAGTGTGTGCTCCCCGTCATCACACGGGCCGCAGCTTTGGATGTGATCCGATACAGACAGTAAGGACCAGGAGAGGAACCTTTAAGACTTTCCTTTCTGTAATGAACCCTCAACTGAAAAGTGGGAAAGTCATGTTTTCTGTCTCTGGAGCTCTGGGAGAAAAGTTCAACTTATCTGATGGAGCAACAGAAACTGGAACATTACTGTAAACTGGAAGAATCCGAAAAGAGTCGAGTTCCTGGTCGATACTCCTCTAAAACCTCCTGAAATGCCCAATTTCTATAAGAAAGAGCTCAAGCTAACAGGTTTAGCATTTAGCATGATAAACCTTTTAAATATTCCACCACAGACTAAATTCTGAGGTTTTGGTCTCATGTGACTGATGTGAACTTTTACCACCTGGTCGCTGTGTCCCAAACATGCTTGTTGGTAAATTTCAAAGGGAGCCCAACAGAATTATGGAGAAAAAAAAGATACATTGTTAAATGACGGACAGTGGAGAGGAGAAACATTTAATTCAGATGATTAGTTGAAACGCACATTTTTCCTTCCTCCTTGTCTTGCATAAATTGATGCGAACGCCATCAGATTTCTTTATGAACAGTTTATGTGCAGGAAAAGAGCGCGGACATCAGACAGTAGCGCAACGTTTACAAAAGTACAATTGTGACACATGTCTCACCTCGATAAAGCAAGTGGCATTAAAACAAACAAACAAAAAGGATCTCAGTTGTATGTGCCAGGTATATTTAGGCTACAGTTAAAACATTATCCAGCGTTTTTTTCCTCCACCCGCGCTTAAGTTAGCAATGGGAAAACCAGCAGAAATTAACGACAGGCGGCGTTTCAGGTCGCTCTGACGACAGCTGTGGGAGCCACAGCTGTCGTCAGAGCGACCCGGGCGTGGAATCAATATCCATGTTGGCGCTGTCAAAACAGGATTAAACCGGGATCAGAGCCTCCTGAGTTTGGAAGAAGCTCAGCAGGAGGAGGAGGAGGGAGAGACTTTTGTATGCCGGGACTTATTACAGGAGCAACCCATTATTAGAAAAAATAAAATATCAGGACAGTGTAGGTGAAGCAGCCTGAGGATTAGTCCTGGGCTGGACTTTTGTTGTTAAATTAACCAATAAGAGAGTCAGAGCAGTCTTGGAGAGACGCAACAGTAGCCAACAGTAGACTGGATGGGAACAAAAATGGATGCGACGATACGATGGGGCAGATGGTGATCTCATGGCCAGGGGGAACGGACTGGAGAGCTGTTATCTAACGCAGCAATGAGGAAACACATGCTGCCGCTGGGAAGGGTGGGTGAGGGGAAAAGGCAACAGCAGAAGTTCAACTGGAAAAAAAACACAATCTGGGGGTGGCGACTGCATCTTCTGCATCAGTGAGGACGGATGGGATAAAGACGGGGAAGAAGGCTGACTAGAACAGAGAGAGAAGATGGTGGGAAGGAAATAAAGAGAGGGAGGGAGAGAGGGGGAAGGAAGTGAGTGGGCGACAGAGAGGGAGATGGAGAGAGTATAAGGAGTGAACCGAGTGGGAGATGGTGCGATTACACATAAGAGACGCTGATGCAAACTATTATACATGGATGAGACATCTCAGCACACTTGTATGTGCGTCATTGTGTAATGAGGAGTTGTGTGCATGCCGCTTTATGTCATCTCAGAACTGGGATCATGTCAGCGCAGGTGTGCTCAGCGTCCATGCTGGCCTTTCCCGCTTTTGTAACGCCCTTGCGCTTTACTCCAGCCGTCTCGTCTGGTGTGGTAAATAAAAACAGACTTTCAGTGAACCAGCCGACGTCCCGTGGCTGCTGATGTGGGTACTGGATGTGCAGAGTACAGAGAGGCCTTATGTAACCACTTTTATTTTCCATTACTGGCTTCATTGCCGTCTGTCCTAGATTACGTCAGCCACGGGAGGCAGAGGCAGAACAAGGGGATGTTGGTGATGGGGTATGTGCGCTGCCTCCTAAATGATACGTGCAGGGGCGTCGCCATAGTCTATGACTAAAAGGGCGATCGATTTATTCTGATCAATGTGGTCCGGCTAAAAAGATCCTAAAAGCTGACAGAGTGCAGCGAGACTACTTCTGCGACCCCAGGAAAGGAAGCGTTGTACTTTCCCCCACAGATATGGGGTTAAGCACACGCTTAATATTAAACACAAGACTTTTCAAGGCTGTGTAGCAACTGGGGGTTTCCTGCTAAAACAAGTTTCATTGTAGTAATTTAGCAAAATTGAACCAATTAGATACCGATGTTTATTTTCTGAAGTCTGACCAGCTGATTTTTACTACTTTGATAAGTGTAATGAATGAATATCTGCCGGACATACATTAAAGCCTTTCACTGGCTTATCCACTAATCTAACGGTTTTAAAGTAAAAGCGCTAATTGCTGATCTGCAAACGGAGAAACTGCGGCGACGGTGCGAGGCGCTCAGAAGGTAACGCAGACTCTTCGCCACATGGCTTGTTCTGAAACCTCCACCTGCTCCTCCATATCAGGGACATCGGGGAGTCTGATGGAGCCGATGGCGGCGTGACTAAACTGCTGACACGGAGAGAAATACCTCATCTGACCATGACGCTGGCCGGCCAGTGGGCTTGGACAGTTGGCAGAGAATTGCCGGTAGATGGGCAACAGCACAGCTGATGTGTCTGGAGGCGGGACAATAATGGATGCCGCAGCTAATCCGCCTTTATCTGTAACAGGGGTTTTAAACACCAGTGTCACGCAATGACGAAAAAAAACCCACAGTCCTACCCAAACGGGGAGCAACTCAAAGTTATTTCCCAAACCTAGACAGGTTATGCATGTTAAAAAGCCAAAACCCGCTGTGATGGCGCGCATTCTGCTTTCCTTGTAGCAGCTGATTGTCATTTTGCAGATTAAAAACTAGGGAGCATCATATTAACCTAAATATTAAAATCCTTCCACCTCGTCTGCAAAATATGAGGATTTGCCATCATGTCGGCCACATCAGAGCACTAAATGTGAACCCGATAAACTCAAGACTGTTCCTAATGGGGAAGGGTTGTCACAAGTCCTCGGAGAGCCTTTAGAAGGAGTCCCAGGAAATGTTGGTCTTTATGGTCTTTTCCAGAGTTCCAGTTACTGTCATTTGGGTATTCATGTGTTAATTAGGCAGGCCGTCTAGTTTTAGGGTGCATCATTCTGTATCTTCTACTTTCAAACAGCAGCAACACAGTCAGTAAAGAAGGCGCATAGGACTATATGTCTTCCCAGTACTTTGTATGCACAAGGCAGCCATGTTTGGTGAGCAGCGCAAACAAATTTCAACCTCTACATACTTTATTTATTTAGTTTTGTAGCAGTCCGTACTACAGTGGTACGCATTTAGCCTCCGACTGAAGAGACCACACTATAGTCTCATGAAGGGGACTTTCAGGGTTGTTGGTAATTTCCTCCATAATGTGAAGTAACAAGTAAGTAAATTGATAGGAATGTAATATCTTATAGCACAACAAGTCTGTACCAACAAAACACAGTGTGGATGAAATTCTGCTTTAAAATTTAAATAATTCAGTAAATCAATCTGGAGCATGGAATCATCAGATTTGCTCTAATTAGTGATCAGCTGTTCTGTTTTCCTATTCCTTGAATGCATCAGAACTTCCTTTGCTATTAGTCTATGATTTCTGCCTCGACACACAAATCATGCCAATTCTGTAATTTTTTCATATATATTTCTGTTTGATTCCAAACTGATTCCTTTCACAGGAAAATATTCAGTTCAGTTCAAATGTTTGTGAGTAACACGTCACAATGCGTTAAAGTAAACACTGACCATCAGCATCCACCTCGTTGATCATGTCCTGCAGCTCAGCCTCCGTGGGGTTCTGACCCAGCGACCTCATGACGGTGCCCAGCTCTTTGGTGGTTATGGTTCCGTCGCCATCCTTGTCGAATAAGGAGAAAGCCTCCTTGAACTCTGCGGGATTGAGGGGAAAAACGCCGTTGTCAGAACGCAGCGACCGCACAAGCACAGACGGGTCGTATTGGGGCTTTTCAGGGCCGATAGATTTCCGATTGGGATCGCCTGGCACGCTGTTAGGAATCTGATGAGCTCTGACAAAAGTGGAGCAAACATGGCGGCGCGACAAGTTTAAATAGGTAAATGTTTGCAGCACTTTCACTTCATTTTACAAGCTTGTTTCATATAAAGAGAAGCGAAGGGAGGCGATACGCTCTTAGCACAAGCTAATTAACCACAGAGGGGGATCTGCTGAAAAGAAACCAGAGCTGCCAGTTTTAGACTAAAGCACCGTCTTTATTTTGCGAACATAAAGGCACAAACATATTTGAAACTAATCAGAGGCACGCATGGAAAACTGCCTAGTCAGTGCGACTTTGTAAGTTTCAATCCTGACTCATAACTGCTGTGAAAACTTCGTTCCCTTATGTCCAGCTAAAGATCTGCTAAGGGAAGGGACGAGGGTGGGCCGCCGCCAAATCCTTCAATGTTCCCCGTTTCCCTTCATGTGACGTGGAAGCAGCCAGGACGGCTAATGAGAGACATTTCCTTACACGACTGCTGAGCTTTATTGAATTTCGCAGGGCTGGATTTAATCCACCGAGAGCCAGTAAACAAAATACTCAAAGAGGAAAGTTTGTTACGAAAGGAGAGGAGGGGTGGTCTTACCTGCAATCTGCTCCTCTGTTAGTTGGTCAGCCTGTAGATGAGGAGGGGGAGAAAAAGGAGAACATACAGGTTATTCCATGGGAAAAGCATTTCAGATTGAGTGATTTATAAATCATTTATATGTTTGGGGCTGAAGCCAAACAACATTTTAACCAACTAAAAAGAAAACACCTTCTAAGGGCTGCACAGGTATTTTAGAGGCTGTAGGTCATGACACCTACAGAATATCTATCCACACACACAAAAAAAAAGCTCTTAAGTGCAACAAAACCAATTAAAAACCTGAATTTTACACTTTGTTTCCTAATCTGGTCTCCACGTAGAGCCAGCAGTTGTTTTAAAACACGGATAAGTGGTGCTCCTTCAGCAACCAGCACTTATAGTTTAGTATAAAAGCCTTCTATCAGCCAGCTGATAAGCAGTGAACAGCAATAAGTGAGAGGAGAGGGACTTCTGTTTTTTTTATTTTTTATTTCCATACATGCGGAGTAAAAAAAGGGCATAAACAAATGTATAATTGAGAGAAATCAGTTATAAGCTTGCTTGTCTAAAAGAATAACAAAGTTTGAACTTTACCAGCAGCTAAAACAACTAAAACAGATAAGGCTTTGTATTTAGAGCAGACATGAAAAGAGAGCCAACCTCACCCTGACTATCTTGGGCTCCATCATGGGTGACTCACTACAAGCTTCAACACCAAGTAACCCTCACACCCATTTTTCTATAAATCTTCCTAAATAATAATAATAAAAAGAACAGCAGTAACATTGTGAAGACACAGCTGCTGGTGTGAATTACACATCCCTCTTCCTGCCATATCTGAAATGAAGGTATTTTTATTATGGCTGCTAATGGTCTGACATCAGTGGCAGTAAAGGAGGAACACACCCAGCAACCACACACACATGCTCCATCTGTACACACACCAGTGGCGGTCCTATTAAGTACCCAGACCTCCTTCCACCATTGTAATGTTTGTTCGAGCGTTTCTCGCAGTGACGAAAGCGCCTCATGCCGCATCATCACGAGCTCGGCGTTCGGAGATGTGGCCGGTCCATTTCGGAGATGAAGTCAGCAAATTTAATTCTTTGCGTAAGGGTTAGATTAGTTTAGGCTGGATTGGCATTCAGCAGAATGCCACATGACAGCGCCGTCGGCTGACCTGTTGCTCCTCTCGAATAGAGAGGCATCTCCTCGTGGAGACCGGGCGGCGGCGGGTATCGATCGTGATTTACGACCCGATTTGATAACCCAATAACTTGTAATGCATCTTGAATGAAACGACAAAGCAAAGCGTATGGTTTTTTTTCTCCTTCTACCTGCTTCATGTCTGTATCACCTCGCCTCATTCCGGCCGTCTCTCCCAGCTTAACCGGGTGTGGGCTTCTGTGCCTCAGTGCTATGAATCCTCTCGTGGCTTTGACCCAGGCTGCCTCAGGCTTCTGGTCCCGCAGCAACACTAGACCTATTTTTTTCTTCTTTCCACTCTGTGTTGGGAGGAAACTCCCTGCGAGTCGCTGCCCGTCAGTCTGAATAACAGCTTGTGAGGGAAGAGGAATGTTTTGTTTGTGGATGCTGCCATGAGTGGGTCAATCACATTCCTCGTTGCCCCGGCAACGATATAAACAGGGCTGACAGGAAGCAGCTCCATGAGAAAAGGCAAGGTTTGGTTTCTGGTATCAAGGTATTTCAAATTCCTAATCTGTTTTGCAGACATCCCCCCTCCCCAACATGTTGCTATGCAATCGATGTCAGCTCCAGGAGCAACTTCTTTCGCTAAAAGCGGCAAAACCGCTGACTCCTGGCACAACTAGAGCAGATAAATAATTAACCAGCAAACACCAGCCTGGTTAAAACAGACGCACGTCTAAAACATTGGACACATCCTCCTGAAGAATAGACGGTTGGGGAGGATCCGTGCCCTGCTGCAAATCACACGCCACAGGTGTGGGCCGCTTGCCAGAAACGTAAAGAGGGTGGAGAATGACGCATATTTAATACTAATGAGCAGAATGTCAAGAAGCGACACGTTCAGAGAAAACATCAGGAATAGACAAACCAGTAAGGCAACTAAAATCTCCTTTAATGCCAATTCAATAATGTCACCCATAACCCCAGGTCTTCAAACAAGAGACAAGTGACATTGAATAAAATATTAAAGCGCACATATGAAAAAGAGAGGAGTGAGGAATGTCGTTATCGTATTATTTTCTAATGTTATCATCGTTCACAATTATCGTCCCTACTAACGTGCTGCACATCCCCTCCCGTTTTAGGGGATCATTCCCAGTTTTTCTATAACACTTCGAACAATGAACCTTGAGCACATTTAAAAGAAGAAGAAAAAAAAACAAATAAAAAAAAAGAAACATCAGACCTTTATAAATGTCTGTCAGGAAAGATACGGTTGGTCGATCTCACATTCAATGTTTTACTACTTTACCAGCTGTAGCATCAGATCTGTTGGACATGAAACCAACATGTCCAGAGTTTGTGTAAATACAGTAACACACATGTTTTGATCACGGTTACCACACTGTGAATTATTTATGTACTGTGAAGATGCCCAACCAGTTTGTTGAGTTGAATCTTTACGGTAATGATAGTAAAAGCGTAGAAACGCCTTAGATGGGTGTGACATCCAGGTACTCTGTGTGGCAGACTCTGTTCTAAGTATGTTTGTCGGGGAGAGGGGTGTTCAATGCCTCACCCCTTTTCACTCGACAAAAAGAAAGTGAGGCCTCAGAACGAGCTGCCACAGAGAGAGGGAGAGCAAAACAGGCTGGGTGTAAACACCACGCTCCTGAGGCCCCAAATGCGCAGTGGCGACCGGTAACGGTCAGCTCCACCACGCTGCTGCAGACGCAATTGCCCGTCTCCGACACCGCCGGGAATCGCCTCCAAAGCGCATGAATTATTAAGCGCAGCGTAGTGGGTGAGCTGCGAGTTACCAAACATGCATCAGCAAACAAGAGGACAGCAGGAACCAGATAGGGGGCCTCGACACGCTTACTAGATAGTTCTACCTCAGTAAGAGGATGGGGAGGGGTGGACAGGCATTCCCGCCATGGATGCAACATTTCATGGATGCAACAATCCTCACTTCACACTCCTGCAACGTGAAACGGGATGGAAGCTTGATGAGACAGTATGTGGGATATCTTATAGCAGCAGAGGGGCGGCAGGACGCCATCCTATCTGGTTCTTACGCAGCCGATGTTAACACAGCGTTAGGGTTTACCAAAAAAAAAAAAAGAAGAAGAAGAAAGAAAAGGATTTTTGCCAAGTCACCGAGGCCTTCAGAGACGACCAGTAAATGAGCTGCAACAGGGTGGCATGCAGAATACATAATTGTAGAACCTGTATGGCAGGATGGGAGCCGCTCGTAGGCGTGCAGAGGGACGATAGAAAAGTTGATTCGACTTTTTCTACCATATATTCACACATTTGGACGCAGAGCGTCTAGGACAAGTCCCACAGGTGTCACATTTGCATAACATTGAGGAAAAAAAAATTTGCACAGAGGCAACCAAATCAGCAAACACAAAACAACCAGATAACCCAGCATGCATGTGATAAAAAAGCACCCCAGGTCTGCAGGAGAGGCTGAACAGAGCCCGGTAAATAACTCCCTACCCCCCCTCCTCCTCTTCAACCTTACCCACCCACCCGATTGGAGATGTGACCTCCCAATTACGGAATATGGTTCATTTGCGTCGCGGAACAGCGGCGGCGCTTCAGGCGCGGCAAGACGAAGCCAAGAGGCGGCGCGATGGTGCAAGCCCCGAAAGAAGAAGAAGAAGAAAAAGAAGAAGAAGAAGAAGAAGAAGAAGACAGAAGAGGGAAACCAAACGCTTTCATCACCAGGACCTTTTTCTATTGAGACGTTTCACTCTGAAGAAAAAAAACAACTAATTCATAAAATAAATACGAACGACACCTTGTCACTCCAAAAACAGGGTACATATCCCGTAATAGCCCAGAATAGCCCGCTAGTTGCCCCGACACCTCCAAATGTCGTCCAAGTTTAAACTCGAGCTGCAGCGCGTGCCCAGGAACTAGCTAACTGCGCAGTTATAACGGCCGGCCGTTACAGCCGAGCGCAGTGGAAAAATGCAAAGAAACCCAAATAAAATCAAATAAATACCGCATGTTACGGCTTCACGTTCAGCTCTTGAATCGGGTAAAACACACATGGGGGGGAAAAGGGCGCCTCCTACGGCGTTCTTCCGTCTCCTTTGCGAATACGAGCTGCTCCCGAGAGGAATCAATGAGACAACCGCAAACACAGAAACGACCTTAAAGCGACGCTGGTCAAGAGCGGCTAAACACACGCTTAAAACACCGAGAATCAATGACTGTACGTACCATGTCGGACGGGTTGTGTGCTTGGTGGTCTGTTGGAAGCAGACTTAGGAGTGCGGTCGTTCCTTAGATGGAGTTCAACTGGCGGCTTTGGAGTCGCGTATATCGGCCGTGGCCAGAACGGGGAGGTGCGGTCGTCTTGTGTATCCTTCCGCCACACTAGCGCGTAGGGCTCACTTCCTTATTGCGATTCAGAGCCGTTTGCGGCCGCTACGCCAATCAGCGCGGCTGAAACGTCTGCAGTGCTCAGAGGAGCATCCTAGTGCTGCTGACGCGCCTTTAGTTATTAAGAAGATATTCCTGCTCGGTTTGGGTGTTTTTTTCTCTCCTCCTGACTATGAAGAAAGTAGAGAACATATTAACAGATTAAGATGTTTGAATGGAGAGTAGAGATGAAGTCAAATGTATAATAATCAAAGCTTAAATATCAAGATCAAACATATGCAATGTTTGTTTTACTATAGACTCTACATTAGTTAAAACTAATTTAGGCCATTTTATCCTATATATATCATCATTTTCTCATATAGTGACTTATTTTCTCACTTATAATTGATATTAGTAAAATATTCTGTATATGTACCATGTAGTTTGTCTGTATAGCTAATAATAGTTCATTTATACCCAAATAACTCCTTTAGATTGGAAACTTTTTCAAATTGATTTGTTATGATGCATCTTAGATTTTAATTGATTTTCTGTGAAGTGCCTTGAGACGACACCTGTTGTAATAAACTGATTCTGGATCCTTTTACTAGTTTAATGAATTTCTCCAAATTACTTGAAACACTAAGAATTAAATATGAAGTCACTGAAGACGCTTTTAGTCAAGTTGTCTTAATTTTGCAGCACTGTTTAACATGATAGATTGAACTCTGGTAGGAAATAGTCTGCACATTTAAATTTAAGTTACCTAAACTACTGCAACTTAATCAAATGATGATATTCACATAAAAAAAAAAACTACGATCTTAATTGAACCACGCAGGTTTAAAATTGTTATTCTAGATGTTAAAATTACTTGACAGAAGGCACTAGTTTGTTGCCGCGGAAGGCTACTGCGAATCTAACGAGCGCGCTGGCTACGTGAGCGTTTGCGGCGCCCGTATGTAAGCGCCTCTCTGATTGGCCACTGCGGACCCGCAATATTACTGTCCATGAGCCGAGCGCATCGATTGGCTACGCGGGACCTGCATTGCGCCAGGCAGTGGTGCTTGATGGAAACGTAATAAATATAAAATACTCGACTATTTAGGGAGAAACGCTAAACACACGCACTTGTCCGTTCGTACCGGCATCCACGGTCGGTTTTGGTGCGAGGATATTAAGCGAAAGGCTTCAGATTCTTCACAGGGAAGATGTTTGCTAGTCAAATCCAAACAAATGTCAAACAGCACCACTTAGTGGACGTAGAGGGAATTACTGAAAGGTTCGCAGCGTCTGAAATAAAATGTTGAGCTTTAAGATTCCTAAATAGGCACAACAATGAAGAGAAAACGTTTCTGCTGCGTCTTAGAGTTAAGTTACATTTAAAAAACAAATCTCTTTATAACCGTGTGAAAACGACTTACACCTCAATGCCTTTTATGGCACCAGAAGCAACGAGGCACTCAATAAAAAGTGTGTTTTAAATGAACCATTACATAATCGAATAAAAACAAAACACTTTTTAAACTGTGTCTGAAGCAGCGTTTTGTATGTAAAAGCCGACATTCAAGTTGCAAAAAGATGCCTCAACCTCGGCTTTACGTTTAAAATGAGGTCCGGACTTTGACTGGGCCATTCTAACAATGCTTTAAACCATTATGATGGATTACTAAAGTCATTAGAATTTTTATTTAGGAATATTGTGAGTAAAGAGCATAATAGGAATGCAACCAACACTTCACAGGATCTTTATCTACATTTTTTTTTTCCTTTTTATCCATTATTAGACGTAAATCGAAGCCAGAGATATAGCTTTTCTTTCTAGTTTATGGTGTAGTAGTTAGGCCCGCGTCTTAAAAAGCCTGAACAATACGTTGGCTTCCTTGATTCGACTTGGTCCGGCGAATTTGTGATGCAAATCCTTGACATTTCGTTTATTCTAATTCCAATGAAGACAACTTTGGGGAGCTAATCTGAGACGTGCTTGCGGCTGACATTTAAAAACATTCGAACCAAGATTTCATTTGAGCTGACGGGGCAAAAAAAATTAAACGGCTGATTTGTTGCAACATGAAGCCCGCTAATATTTTTTTCCTTTTTTTTTATTTGAAGTGCTTAAATGATTGAGAGCATTGCAGCAGCTTCAGTTGAGCCCCAGGCAGGCGCATGCAACTTGGCTCGGTGCTTACTGCACGGGGGCCACTTTCTGCTGAGCACCGAGTTCCACATGGTTCCACATCAGGGGGAGTTAAATCAACGTTGCCGCTCTCCGCCTGTCAAGACTGCAGCAACAGCAGCTTATGTGGATTTACTGCATCTTGCCGTCTTGCTTCTAATTGTTCACATAAATGGGAGAATTAAAAAATAATTAAAAAATGCACCAAATTCTCACCATATCCCCCTTTTTTGCTCCACTTGAGGAGGCATCAGTGCGTTGACATAATGCAGCTCTCAGATCTAGATTTTGTAGATAACGCGCCACAGTCGACAGCTTTTAATTATCTGCATCCGTGCCATGGTTGAACTTATGGGCGTGAAACATTCCAGAAATCGAGAGGCAATGCAGGGTCGGTTCTGCTCAGGGTCCACCGCAGTTTTGCAAAAGTATTCACAGCCCTTGAACTGTTGCAAACTTCAGCGCAGTGCATATTTTTATGTTCGACTCCTGTTTCGTGAGGTCACCAGAATGCGCTGAAGTGCAAAAGAAGTTCAAGGGAAGTGAGTAATTCTCTATTTCGGAAGGTATGAAAATGACGCAACCCTCCATATCCAAAGTTCCAGCAGGAAGTAAACGTTGACAGGTTGCGCTGTGAGCTAAAAGCGCTCCTGCGAGTGAAGCTGTTCAAAGAGATGACTAACAAGCCACGTCTTGGTTCCATTTTTGCACTTTTATTTACTGGTTTAACACATAACGGCAACAGTTGGAGAGAGACGGAGCAAGACGTGCACAGAACACATCAGAGCTTTCGCCGAGGAGCCGGGTCAGCTGCCGTCTTCCACTCGCTAATAAATGAAAACAGGTTGGGTGGGTGCAGGGTGGAGGTGGGGGCAACAAACAAACAAAACAAAACAAAATAAGAAAAGGTTTTAAGCGTTAAAGGTAAAGGCCCTCCGGTGTGCCCTCCTGCTTCTTGTACAGGACGTTCTCCTTTGACTTCTTGAAGTCTTCGTTGGTGACTTTCATGCGGCGCTCTCGCAGCGCCATGAGGCCAGCTTCTGTGCAGATGGCCTGGAGGTGAAACGACACGAGAGATCAGAGGAAGTGTCAAACCTGTCCAGTGTTTCTTTAGGTGGAAAGAACATACAGCGCAGGGCTAAAGTAGTCAGGTGTAAAGTGTGTTTTGCTGCCATATTTAACAGAGGAAAATGTGAAAAAAAACGGCTTTAAGATTAACTTTGTCTCGTGTTAATGTTCTCCCTCATATTTTAAAGGGGAAATAATCTTTAGGTGTATTTCTGTACTCTACCGCAAGATGGCAGCAAAGCTAAAGCAGTGACTTAAACGTGAAAAGCTGCTACTGAATGGAAAGCTCACTTTACTTAATTAACTGCTGACATATATTATTTACAAAGCCACCGTTAGGATTTTTCCATTAGGACTTTGTCCCCCCTCCATTCAGATGAATTTAAGATATTTAAAATTTCATATAATCGATAAATAAATGCAGCCAGAGCAGGAAATGTTTGTCTTCTTTCTTCACTGAAACTGGAATAAAAATCCTGTCGTCCCTGAGAGGCATTTGTAATATAGAGAAAAATTATGATCCCAAATTGATAATTGCAGATTTATTACTGTAGATCAGTCTAATTTGGGACTGTCCAACGTTTATGTGATCTACAAATCCTAAATAAAAAAATAAATAAAAAAACAATCAGAAAAGTTTCACAATCATACAGATGCTGGGAGCTCAGTTTAGTTTATTGTGGGTAAACAAAAAGGCCTGGATTGTATTATTGAGAAGGTCTCACCTTAATGTCGGCTCCTGATAGGTCGTCTTTCGCCAAAATAAGGTCATCCAGGGTGACGTCGTCTGCCACCGTCATTCGGCTGGTGTGGATCTGGAAGATTCTTCGTTTGGTTTTCTCATCCGGCAGAGGAAACTCTATCTTTCTGTCGATCCTCCCTGTGGAGTTACGTAGGACACAAAAAGTGATTACTGACATTTTTAAAAATGTTGCGTCCTTTCAAAATAACTGAAAAATTAAATTGCAATAATGACTACTTAGGCAAAAATGTAAGACTGGAGGTTTCTTATCCTCTCTTAGAAGAAATCTGTAAAACTTGGCTGTTTATTGACCAGATCGCATAAAAACAAGGAACTGAAATACACTTCATTCTGTTAGGAAGAGTACCCAGGAAGCAAACTGGAGAGCAGCTGATAATGTAAAGTAAATGTAATTCTTGCTAAACGTGACAATCTTTTTTTAAAGAGCGGAGCCAACAGGGAGCGACATAAATTCACAGGCATAAAAAACAACACTTGACATTTCAATTTTCCTCCCCCCCTGCCATGACTCAGCAGAATGGAGCCACTTCCTTTGAGGCGGACAGATTTACAGTACTGCAGGAACGATAGCGCACACAAGAGTCCGAGGAGAATCGGGGCGGCATCAAAGCCAACCACGCAGCGACTGACCGGGTCGGATCAGGGCCGGGTCCAAGGTCTCTATCCGGTTGGTGGCCATGATCACTTTGACATCTCCCCGCGAATCGAAGCCGTCCAGTTGGTTGAGCAGCTCCAGCATGGTCCTCTGGATCTCCCTCTCCCCACCTGAGTTTGAGTCGTACCTTCGAGGAGACGGAAATCACTGGTTAGAACGGCCGATAAGAGCTGGAGCAGAAGTAGGAGCTATCAGAATGAGGCTGAAGTGTGTTTGTTTATAACACATTTCGACAAAATCTGCATCATTGAAACCAATTAATGGCCAATTAAAGTGATCAAAGACCAAAAAACGATCTTTGATCTTCAGGAACCCGCTCTGTTGAGATGTCGGAGTGATTAGTATCGTCTTGGGTGTGTTATGGCAAAATTTGTGGCTTGCTTTGTTGTTTCCACATTTTATATGTTCACAGTGGAAAATTATATATATCAATTAAACCTTAGACTATAATAGCAGAAATATTAAAAGAAAAAAGCCAGGGATAAAAAAAGTAATCCAAAGGAACAGATTGAATGAGAAACTTTTTGCCACAAACACATTTTCAACAAGAAAAATGTCCTGCACTACAACTACAAGTTATTTAACCCTTGTGTTGTATTAACATTGGTGCCCCTCTGGAGAGCTTTGGTTCAAACTGACCCAGTGCATATTTGGGCTCTTAAAAACAACTCTAAAATAAAATTATTTTTGCAATTTGTCTTCACTACAACACCATTAACAATGGAAGTGTGACCACTGTTTTTGTCATAATGTTAAATGTAATGTTAAAATCCACTATATTCAACCCTTGGGTGTTATAAATCATGCTTATCTTGAAAAAAATATATGAAATGAGACAACATTTATTATTTTGAATACAAACTGGAACGTCAACAATCAGTCACTTTTATCTTGAAAAAGTGACTGATTTCATGTTCAGCGACATCTTCCTCTTCCACATCACTCTGAGTCTGACTGTCTTGAAATATTAGCTCCAAAGCCCTCTGACACTAACACGGCCAAAATAATTTGATTTGGAGGTATTTGTATAGTTTTGCTAAAGCGGATATCCGCGTACCTCTTAGTGCCGATGGCGTCGATCTCGTCGATGAACACGATGGATGGAGCGTGCTCTTCTGCCACTCGAAACAGCTCCCTCACGAGCTTGGGCCCGTCGCCGAGGTACTTCTGGATCAGCTCCGATCCCACGACGCGCAGGAACGTAGCAGACGTCTGATTGGCCACGGCCTTGGCAAGAAGAGTCTTACCTGGGATAAGCAGAACAGGAAATGTAAAGCCAGGACTAAACTTTACGTAAGAAAAACCTTCTCTGTTCTTGAACCTTAATCACAGTTAACCACATTAAACCTCTACGTATGTTTTAGGGAATTGAACCGACATGAAATGCCGCCTATATGTATTTGAACTACAACAACAGAACGACGAGGGATAAAGTTGTTGTTTTTCTTTTCAACATGCAGGATACAAAACAGCATCACAAGCTTTGAACATCACACCCATGACGGTTCGATCAGAGAAAGGGTTCAAACACTTCTGCACCAAATATGTTTGTGTAGTTTAATTTATATGGAACCATAACCAAAGAAATACTTCAGGGTCTGCTTTAAAAGCAACAGCTTTAAAGTCCACATAGTTATCACACAGTAAAACCTGTCGGCAATACCATACCCAGGGTTATGTCCAGTAAGCTGTATTGAGTTACGGTCAAGACGGAGCTGCTTGTCCAAAGATATTGTCCTTAAATGCGTAGATCCTATATTCCTACATTCAAAGTATGATTATATTTTAGGTGTTTTGTTATATTGCTGTGATCTGATAATACTGCAGCCTTTCATGTTTCAGTTCCGTCAGAAAAGTCCTAATGATGGGATTCACTAGCGATGCCAAACACCTTAATCTGGAAATATTAGTTGAAAAAAAGGAAAAAAAGTTTTTATGAGGCCTCGTGATGAACCATACTTTTGATTCATCCTGGCAGAAATGTTGTGCTTTAAAGAACTCGCTGCTTTGTTAGTGTAAAATCTTGGTTGCAGTTGAGACCGGTTAGCAGTAAGAAAATAAACACAAAACCTCTGTTTAGATCATTGTTTATGGGGGCGGTGTGGAAATAAGTTGCAATGTAAAATAAGTAGACAATTCTGGGCGGTTGTAAGATATAAGATAGTAAAAAATGGCTTTATGTTGGCTGGTCAAGTCGAAACCAAAAGAAACCCTGATTGTTGAAATCCTGATTAGTTGGAACTTACCTGTGCCAGGAAGTCCATATAAGATGACACCTTTAGGAGGCTTGATGCCCATCTCTTCGTAGTATTCAGGATGTGTGAGCGGCAACTCCACAGACTCCTGGCAGCAACAGGCGAGCAAACAGCATACGATCAAGTTAACTTATTTCATTGTAAATGTTTACACAGAATATTACTAATTCACATGTTTTTAATTACACACGTTTATTTCCCCCCTGAGGGCTCAAGGGTTCAAATCCAGTCCATGTCAGTGATATTTAGTGCAACTCCAACACTTTGTTTTAGATTAGGAACAGAAAACCGGACCATTTTATGACATTTATGACAATTGACTTAGTAATGACAACGTTAGCACCCGTTTATTCTTCTCCTTGTATCATTCACTCTTTCGTTCTGTGTCACAGTAAAGGAGATTTTATTAATACTGGGAAATTAATTTTCTAAATACATAAGTCCATGAAAACCTTTGTTATAAACTTTGAAAAGCAAAGCTGCTCAAATGGCAGGTATAACCTCTAACTACCTTAAGCTTATTTCTTTTAAGGTATCATGGTACAGAAGATAATGTATAAACTTTAAATAAATGTAGAAGTTTTTCAATATTCTGGAAGTCTAAAATATTTACAGCAGTATTATAAAATAAAATTGTGTTTCAATACGCCAAGTCTATGTCAAGAAAAGGCAATAAATATCTTTCAAAATGATGGTTTTGTTACCAAGGGAACCAACATCTCTTACCCAGGATTGTCACTCGTGAAAGAATCTGGCCAATAGGGGACTTTTACAGTCAAAATGTGTTGTAATGATGTAAGTTTTGTCATTGTGAACTTCAGGAAAATGCTACAAATCTAATACATTTACTGTAATTGCTTTGATCCTTTGAGATTTAAATAGAATGGGAGTCAAACTTTAAACATTAGGCTTAAAAGTAGTATCTTCATATAGTTTAAACCAACTGCTCTACCTTAATCTCCTGGATCTGATTGTCCAGCCCGCCAATGTCAGCGTAGGTTTCTTGGGGAGCTTTTTCCACTTTCATTACAGTCACTAAGGGGTCGGTGTCATCCATCAGCACCCCGATCACAGCATGAACCTGCGATCAAACCCAAGGAAACTCTATTCTTTCCACCGAAAGGAAAAGCACGGACCGTTTTTATTCAAAGTACTAAACGTATCGATCATTTCCTTCGCACCTTGTGGTTGAGCAGAACGGAACAGCCCGGCTCCAGCAGATCTTTGTCGACGAAGGACAGGATGCTGACGTAATGCTCGGATCCCACCGAGGTGGAAACGATGGCGTGGTTGTCATCTATGATTTCTTCCAAAGTGCCTACTGACATGGGGGTTCCCCGCAGGTCATCCACCTTTGACCTTTCCTCCTGTTATAGTAAAAAGGAAACAAACGCTTACACACATATAATTTCCAGCACGATAAGGGGGTGGGAGCATCAGAATGAGGGGCAAACCTCCTGTTTCTCCTCTAGAGGCTTCATCTGCTCCTGGTTCCTGATGAACTCCTCCTCCATCAGCAAGTAATCTTTAATCCGTTCTTGTTTCAGCAGCTTCAAACGGCACTGAGTGTGAGGTGTGACTGAAACACAGACATGCCCACTAAATGTTAGCTGCACATACAAGAGACCAGATATCAATTTTAACAGTTTTCCCCCTCCTGCTAATGAAATGTTGCTTTCAAACAGAGCGCAAAAAGGGGACATAAACTAAGATGTTTTTTGACAGGGTGTTGCATTTTCACGTGTTTACCAAGGGGAAGTTTGCTGGCAGCATCGGGACCCTTTGTCTTCTTCTTCTTCTTGCCTACTCTTGTGGGAATTGGAGGTTCATACTTCTTCTTCTTATCCTTCAAATTTAAAACATGAGCTTTTACAAAAGCAAATAACATTAAAACCCCAACAATTGCTTATGTAGCAACTAAACTACTAAAGAGGTCATCTGTTTGAAACAAATAATTTCCTTTTTCTACTTTATTTATTGTTGTTAATGTTTTTTGTCCATCATTATTATTTATATTATTCTTATTTTGTAGCTATTTTAAAATTGCTATCAGGGTGTAAATGTACCACATGTGATGTGATGACAAATAAAATTCCTTGATTCCTACAGTATTCATTTTTTAAACTTGTTTGTTGTGCTACTGCAACGACCACAGAGAATCCAGCCTTTGGTTTTCTGTTATTGTTTTTGTATTGAAGCCTTTTGAGCGTGCTAACTACAGAAAAATTACCTTGTCATCCTTCTTGCCTCCTCCAGGACCGTGGCCCCCACTCTGACTTTGACCCTGAGAAATGAAACAAGCTTCAATAAAACAGATATCGAGTAAATCCACGGACGGTGGATTACTCTTTTAGATTAGCTTGTCTTGTTAAAGCTAGCTCGCTGCTACTGCCTGTCGTTTCGGGTTTATTTAGTAAAACAACAAATAAAGAAAAGATTTTTCAACACATAAAAACTAAATAGAATAAAACCAGAAAAACGAACTACGAATGTATTTACAGAATGAATAACTCGGTAAATTATGAGGGGGAAAAAACGAGCTCTGCTAGCTAAGCGCCAGCTAACGCTGCTAGCATTGGGCTAAACTGCCTCTAAACCGTGTCGCTGCTTCAGAAACACAGACAAAGAAGCCACAAGCATCCACTAGAAGTCGTGAAATATGAGGCAAAAGTTGGAGCCGTATTCACAACCGAAAAGGTCAAGAAAAAAAACAACACACATTTGTTATCCGTTTGGCAAAATTTGCTTGCTCACTTACCATCGTTGCTTCGTCGACTGAATGTGACGTCACGGCGCACGGCAACGACGTAGGGCGCCTGTCTCGTCTACGCTGTGCGTCTTCAATGGATTCCACTTAGAACTGGTGGCACACAGTAGAGCGTATTTACCTAAAGCCAGAGTATTTTTTCAGTTATGTTTTAGTGTTTAATTTCTGGTGAATTGTGTATTTCATAGTTATTTATAAGAGTGAATGTTTTTGTAGCCTCTTACTTCACCTTCTACTTCGGCACACACAGCTTCAGCCTCATTGTCCTTCCTGAGGTCCTCTCCCATCTTTGCCACTGCTAAAAAGTGTTTTTGTCATTCTGATAAATACTTCCAATGATTAACTCTGCCTGGTGAAACAAACTACAATCAAATCCTTTTTGATGCCGTGGTCCAAATGGTTTGGGATTTTTGTGGTCATGTTTGTGGGTTTCTCTCAGAATCACCCAAGCCCAACTTGGTGGCCAGGGAAACACCCAGCCCATCTCCGCCTTACCGTTGCTCCATCCTCCTTAATGATACATATTCATGCCATTTTCCAAATCTCTTATATTGTATTGTTTTCCGGGGCAGCCCGGAACGTCAGCAGCCCCCCGGATGTGTGGCTTCTCTCTGCTTTCTGGTTGAAATGAGGAAAACCATCCATGTGCGGGACCATAGATAGATCTGAATACCCTCTTTTGCTCTAAAAAACTAAAACCCAGATTTAAAGCCCTGGCACGAGCCTCCCCGTCCCTGTGCCGGCCCTGATCTATCAGCGGATATTAAAGCCTAATCTTTTTTTGTAACTTTTTTTCCAGAAGCTCCTGGTATGGATGCCCTATCATCAGTAGAAGGTCAGGGTATTCTGCCGAGCTCGTGGGAAGCATCTACAGGTGCTGGTATCCACAAAAGGTATCAGAAGGTCACCTGGGTGCGGTCTCACCTACCTATCAATGTCCCAGAACATCCAGGATTATAAATGGTGAATGTAACTATAAATTTAACACTCTGTTAATCTGAATTCCAGGCCTGTAAAATGCGTGTCATCCGTCTGATCAGGGACTGGACCAAGGAGAACATCTCTGCACCGCTGCTGAAACAGAATAGCTTTTTAGGTTGGGGCTCTATCTCTAAGAGTGATGTTACTTTATTAATCGGCCCATCTTATTATCATTATTATTGTTATTATCTTAATGATTATATGCTTCTGTATGAACTGCTTTGAAGAGACATTATTAAATATACTAATCTAAATAGGTTTGGGAACACACGTTTCAAAGTTCACAAACTACTGAACTTGTTTAATTCTAATAATTTGTAAAAAAGTTTATACACAAAGTACATTAAAAAAATGCAATGAAATCTATGACACACTATCAAACTGTCAGGATCTTTCATTGCATTTTTAATTTTAGAAGCGCTCAGGACAGGATGGCAAATTTACTTTGAAACTAACTAAAGACGGTTATTTTTTATTTAGTTTTTGAAAAAAAGATCTTTAAATTTGCAATTGTATACAAAAGGACACATGTTTAAAACAAACAAACAAACAAAAAAGAGCACAGCATAAAAATAATGTATTTATTAGGGAAAATACATGTACAATGTAAATGCTTGTAGTTGGACTAATGTTTATCGTTGACAAAGAAATATGTGGTTCTTTAAAAACAAGGAGGATCTATGGTCTTTTCCTGTGAATAAAGTTCATAGTTTATAATCAGTATAAGCTAAAATGACGTTGATTTGATACAATTGCGGATCATTTTTCGTCAAGTTCAGACGTTTATATTCATTTCTTTAGCGTGTTATAGAATCCCGTTCTAAGCTGAGATTAGGGTCTGGTGCTGTGGGTGTCAGAAAGGTTATTATAATAATGTGTTCCCACAATGTTGTAATTCTCATGTACCCATTTTTATTTTTATTTTTTTGCACACCTACCTTCTTCAGCTGCACTGGACTCTTTGATATTACCTGAGACACTGGCTCCTGAAGGTTGTAACTTAGAATATTTCAAAAAAAGGTTTGGGAGTTTTGAACCCTTTCACTGATTTGTGAAAATTCAATGAAGCCCCATTTCAACCTAGCCCAAGAGCTGATGGTGCAGTTCTACACAGCCATCATAGAGTCCATCATCACCACATCCATCACAGTGTGGGGCAGTGCTCTCACAAAACACGACACCAAGAGAGTGCAGCACATTATCAAGTCTGCAGAGAGGACCATTGGTGTAAAGATGCCCGCATTGCTGGACCTGCATGCCTCCAGAACTAGGAAGTGTGCAGAGAAAATCATTACTGACCGTTTCACCCTGGCCGTCACCTGTTTCGGTGCCTTCCATCAGGCCGGCGCTTCAGCCACATGAAGACCCGTACGACCAGGCTACAGAGAAGCTTTTTTCCAACTTCCATTATTCTCATGAACAATTGAACAATTTATGTATATATTTTTATAAATTCTATAGTTTTTATACCGCACAAAACTGCACCTTAAAATTTTTTTTTAAATATAAATTACACATGCTAAATGTTACAAATGTGTCTTTACTGTATTTTTCGTGCACTGCAAGCATCTGTGTAGCCAAAAACAAATTCCTTGTATGTGTGAGCATACTTGGCCAATAAAGCCTTATTCTGATTCTGATTTCAGCACCTTTTTAATATCTGTATCACATTAGAACTGCTCCAGCTTCAAAACTACAAAACATAGACACTTCAAACCCGGAGTGGATTATTTTAAATCTAGTTTAGAATGATATAGTTTAGGTTTGGAATGTCTAAAAAAAGCATCGTTGCAATAAACTTGAAATAAATGTTGCAATAAACATACAAGCTGTTAGTTCTTTGATTAATTTTTGTCAAAAAAGTTCATGCACAAGTTAATCGTTAGTTCTCTTTTGCACTTAAAGAATTTGTAAAAATGTGTTTCATTGGAGCGTTTCCTTCCAACAGACGCAGCTTCAAAGCAAAGGAAACAAACTCCCAACAAGGTTGAGGTTGGGACTTTAATGCTAGCCTTCTTTAAACATTGCAAAACTGATTTTTGATCAGTTTATAATAACTAAAACCGTTTTAGAAGTGCAAATGTACATAAAATGCAGACTAAGACAGTAAAAGAACACATGATTCCTTCATTTAATGAGCTGGCAAAAAAAAAGCAGAGTAACAAAAGTCATTGGCATCCATTAGTCTGAAAAAGGTTAAAAAGACAATTCCTAAACCTTTCTAAAATTGGTCACATCATTAAAATTACTCAGAGAGGCCACCAAGGACCCAGACCAACATCCAAAGTCCCTCACTTACCTCAGATAAGGTCTCTTCATGAGTCAGTAATAATAAAGAAACTGGGAAACACTAGTATGAAAGGGAAAGTTCTTGGGTTAATCAAAAGTTTACCTTTGTGGAAGATGCGCTAATTATTATACTTTGTGTCAAACTAACGCAGCATTTCAGAAAATAAATATTACTACAGTGAAAGATTGTGGTATGAGGTTTCCTTGCTAATTCAGAAATATTGGACTTTACTCTTTACTGTAATGGAAATTCTTGAGGGATAACATTTAGTGATCAGTTTTGAACTGAAGCTCGTGGAAAGTCCAGCCTCTGAAAAATTAAATGTTAGCGTTACTTACATTATCAAAGAGTTGTTGTAAATGCTGAGGAGTCCTGGGAAGGGACAATCTCCTGTAGCAGTCTGTGTTACTACAAATATAAAAAACCCCTGAAGATACTTTTTTATTGTAGAACATTCTGATATTCATGTTTTCCAATAGTTTTCTTAATAAGAATAATCTATCCTTGCATTCCAATCTCAGAGCATCCACAAGATCCATCTTGTTAGCTAGCAAGCTAACGTTAATGATCAAAGATATGATTTAAAATTCTTTGTCTTTCTGTCATGTTTGATTCGGCTCTGGATGCATTGGGACTTTTTTTTTTTACTCTCTTGGAGTCTGTGTTTGCATTTAAGGTTTTATGTGAGCATTTGCGCTGTTAATCAGCTTTACCAGTTGTAAACAAATTTATTGTCATGGTTACACACCACGCCAAATGTCAAAATTAAGAAATGATCAGAAAATGTTTCTTCAAGCTGCTCAGCATCCCAAACTGGGGAGAACGTTTGTTCAAATAAAGTGACATTCCTGCGCAAAAAGGAGGGAATAAAGATTTTAATAAGAAAAAAAATACAAAGAAGTGAGAAATGTTAACATGCTGCCACCTTAGGCTTAGGTTTGTGTTGGACTGGCTCAGACTCCATCAAACCTGAATCATTCTGCCAGCGTGTGTCTCTGACTAGTGTCAGCTGCAGCTCTTTCTGTGAATCTTTACTTTCCCACCAAGCAGAGACGCTATTTCAGCTATTTACTTTTGTGAAAAAGAAAGTATTTTGCAAATTGCCTATTCTCTCAGGATATTAATAGTCTGGGCATTAATATAAGCATGTTATTGTGGCATCAGTTTATTCATCCAATGAAATGTGAGAAACACTTTGCCAGTTCTCAATTATTGCTGTTGTCAAACTTTAGGCCTATGATTATTTTGGCTAAATTGTTGTGAATAGTTTCTCCGCCTTAATAAAAACAATTACTATTTAAAACTGTATTTAATTAATCATCTCACAGGCTTGTTTTCTTTTAAAATCGTTAAAAAATGTTCTGCTTATCTGCCCTCGACAACAACAAATAAACAAAGTTTTGTAATAAAACAAAGTAATCGTGTGTATCTATGGTAAACAGTAACCGCCAACAGAGACAATAACCGTCATCTAGTTGGCACATATTATATTCATTATTGCATTGTTGTGGGCATTATTTTTTCTATTTATTTACCTTCGTTTTGGTGTGTTTTTTACTTTTATTATTATTGTTGTTTAGCACATTGTTTTACAGAGACACTGCTAGCTATTTCTCAAAAAATAGATCTTATTTTATAGAAAATAAACCAATGTTGGTCATTCCGATTGTTACGCAAACTATGAAAGGTTTCTTCTACAAAGAGACTTAATAAAGTTGGAGAAGAGAGAGAAGTCTTGGCCTCTCTCCTGAAACTTCATATAAGATAAGATAAGATAAGATAGACTTTAATGATCCTGGAGGAAGCTGTTTTGCCAGTATATATGATGGATGAATGAATGGATAGATGAAAAAACAGTTGAGATATTATGAGAAAATAAATCTGATCTTAATTTTTGTACTTTTTGACCTCGTTTTTTGGTTCTTTTCTTTGGTGAAACGGTTGTAGTCGTTTAGCATGAAGGAGGGTCACCAGTCTAGCTTGTTTCTGGTTGGAAAAAACTGTGTTGCAACTGTCCCCACTCTCCCCTACATTTTGATTCATATAGTCATCTCTACCTTGTAGAGCGTTATTTTTGAGTATGCAGGTTCAGACTTTTCCTTGAGATAATTTGGGGGTTTGTAACTCCATTGTTTTATGACGCCTGTTGTCTCCCTCTCAGAATCTGAGCCCTTCCTTTAGGTTTCTCACCACCTACTACATGTCCTTCGGACGCAGGATCCGGAAGGATAAAGCTCAGAGGACGGATGGTCACTACGAGGAAGGTTAGCTCACCGTTTTCGGTTTGGGATTGGCTCTCCTCCCTCTCACTGAAAGCGAATCAGAAGTTTACAGTGCAGGAATCCGTGGCAGCTTATGTTCATTTCCTTTCATGCACATTGACATGTTGCAAAGGTAAATCAGATTTTATGTGATTAACCAAAACAAGATGTTTAGTTGTGAGGCGGACAGAAAAATGAGCCAAATTTTCTGGATGTTTTAAGATTAGAAATCTGAAAAGTGTTGATCTCTATTCAACTCCTCTGTGTCATGACATCAAGACAGTCTGGAAACACGGTTCTCCTCGGCTCTGCCTCTCTAAACTGAGAGGCACTTGGAGGTCAAAGTTGACACTTTTCTTTGCTCTGCTCTTTTCTTTTTCTACTCCTCTACAAATCGCATTATTTGTTGCTATCTTAACTGTTAATTTAATGTTTAGTCTCATTGTTTTTCCTCTCAATAATGAACTGAATGTGACGCATTGTTAGATAACTAGCATGAACTGGAACGTTGGTTTGATTGGATTTAAATGACTTTTCTGGACAAGTGTCTTCAGAAAGTGAGCATTAACTATACATATTTCTACCTACTAAGGCAAACGGATGTTATTTAGGGGTGACAAAGCTTACTTAAAACAGCAACATTACACTTTTTAATCACGAGTAGTAGAAATACATCAAATGAACCAAAAATACATTGTGTATGTGGTTGTAATTTAACAGCATCCGACTACAAGTTAATAGGGTATAAAAAGGTTTGCAGGGCAAATATGAGAAAATAGCACAGAATTGCTTTTTATTTTACCAGGATAAGATCATTTTAAGAATGAAAAGATGTTAAGATGTATGTTTGCGAAGGTGTAAGGTGTTCATTTATTTCCTATAGCCTTATTGCAACCAGATAAAAGGTGATACTTCTTTAAAAGTATTATTTTGACCTACATACTAAGCAATGGGTGTTGCTGCATCAGCCTCATGCTGTGGGGGTTCACGTCTCATTGGTGGAAAGAGAGATGGATCTAAGTGCACGAAAACTCTGAGGGAACAGCTATTTGTGGCTGACTGGAATGGAGGCTCCTCCTTTTTAACTCCTCTGAGATTTTTGGTTTCAGATGTCATAGTATTTTTGCTTTTCCAATTTTAATCAGCTGCTGCTTGTTGTAAAACCACCCTGGTGCTATGGTTATGCATCATAACAAAAGAGCAAAATTATTAAAAGTGTCAATCAAAAATCATCCCAGCTGTACAGCATCCAAAACAACAAGAAATGGTTTGTCTAAAATTTTTAAAATAAGGAAAGTTGAGGACCGTTGAGGAGCTACTCCAACATGCTGCCACCTTGAATAATGTGGAATAAAATTAGACCCAAGTTTGAGGTTGGCAGGTAAAAACTTTCTTAATGATCCCAACTCTGATCTGATCGAGGAACATGGCAGAACCGCCCAAGCAACACGAGTCCGGCGGTTCAACCCCAGAGCGCCGCTTTCCTTCGCTCAGTTCAGCCAGTAAGAGCAGCTTCAATTCCCCCTTTTATTTTCTGTGGTTCATTTTCTGAGCTGGTATCTCGTTCCCAAGCTCCAGACAGGCATCTGAACGTTGCTTCAGCTGCTGCACAGCGCCGGCAGCCTCTCCTCCCCTCAGTCAGTGCGCCATCAAGCCACTGACTGAGTACCAGGCCAATTATTCCGCTCATTTGGAGACAGAGGCGGCGGCAGATCCTCCGCTGAAGTCTACCGTGATGTTTTCTCACCTCCTTTTCTCGTCTTCATGTTTCTCCACACAGTGGTTTCAGCCTAGGAACCATCAGGCCTAACATCCTCCTCACAATATACGGTGTCTGCAGAAAAGGAGGTTTTTGTCTTTTATTTGAAACATGCTGCACTTTATTTTTTGTTTTTCTTTTAAAGCTTTGCAACAACTAATTGTGGTGAAAACAGAGTAAAGGTCAGGGCCAGTTTGGGCTTGAGTAGCTGAGCATGAGTCGGAACTACTGGCAGCAACGCAAATAAGGTGCGTTTGCCTGTAGAGAGCAGTTTAAAAGTGATTCTTCACTGAAGCTAAACATGATAGTTAAAACCAGAAAAAAAGAGCTTTATGGATTTAAATCTGAGGATGACATAAAACTGCAAAGCCCTCTAAAACACCCAAGCTCAAAATCTAGATAAACTACATGGATAACTAGTAATATTTAAATAACTGCACCTCTTCTAAACCTTCAGATGCTTGGCAGAATATAGTTTTTTTTTTGGGGATAGCTTTTAAAAATGAATTAAAGAAACTAATTAACTTTTCAATCTTCATAAAATATTTTCATAACTCGTTGAATGACCCTTCGAGGGGGTCCGTATCCACTTAAACCGGCACTAAGAAATGTTTGAGGATGGTGGCATGAAGGCATTAAGTCCACAAATAAAAAAATAAAAATAAAAAAGGATTCCTGCAGGTTTTTGGTGAGTATTGTGCCAAACTCTGCCATTATCTGAAGCAGACGGGTAACAAAATAGCACAGAAAAATGGCGTAAGTGATAAAATATAAGAGAATCATAGAACCGTGAAAACAGAAATTCAAATAAATGATTGGAGCACCTTTCAGTATTTCTTATTCCTTATTCTTATTTCTTCTTTAGTTTGACTGTAGTTGCATTTGTTGTGAATGAGAAGGATTCTATCAGATTTATAATCAGTTAACAAAACCTAACGCCGGCGCCAGAGGGCGCTGCCGTGCAACACAAACCCGACGGTCCAGTCTGGTGCTGCGCAGTCAGCCACTCGGCCTGGTCTCCTGTCAATGTTGAAACATCTATTCATACCAGCATCACCAGAATGCCACTGATCGACAGATCCACCGTTTTTAATCGACAGAAAATTGATGTTATGGATGTGATCTGATCTGCTGAGCAGGCTGAGGGGGAGAGGCTTCCTTCTATGTGTCACGTGGAGGCTGTCTGCAGATATAAACAAGTTAGACATGTGGAAATCACACAGCAGGCCTGGATTGCGATCGGATTTGGCCACAAACGCTTCAAATCGACTAAAACAAACAATAAAAGATGATGTGAGCATGCAGGGATTGGGATGACCTCCTTCGCACACCTCCTAGTAAACTCCTCTGTCTCTGGGATGCAGGCACTGGGTTTACTTGTTGGCAGAGGAGAACCGATCAGCTGAGATGTAACTGGGAGAAAGTTCTGCACCCAATCAGCTGCAGTCCCGCTGCGCAGACGTTGGGTGGCGCTCAAGAGCTGGACTGTTAAACAGGATGAGCAGCCAGGAAGCAAGTGCTTAATTGGTATTTGGTTGTAGTTGTTAGCATGTTTCTGAATGTTTGTCCCCAGCATGGACTTCAATGAATAAAGGTGACAGATACATGTTGATATGATGATAGTTACAGTTGCAGAGATATTCATACCCTTTAGTTTTTCTCAGCTTTTAATGTGTTTTATTCATTATATGTGCTGGATCAGTAGCACATGTCTATACCTGCTTACCTTTGCATGTTTCTGGGGGGCGTGTGGTGCCTTTCTCCACCAGTCATTGGGCAAGAGGAGGGGCACACCCTGGACAGGAGGCCTCTGTGTTGCTCTGCTCTATATTTTACAACAATTAAGATAAAAACAAGCTTTACATTTCACTGAAAAGATTAGCAACATCATATAAAAGTGACATTTATTTTTCATGCTTCACAATTATTGCTCCTTACATATAGCTCCTTGCCCACAAACCTGGTGGCACAATGTTAGTTTGATTTAACAACAATTGTTCCTGGTTACTTTGTATGTATGAGATTCTCTCTTGTATTTCAGCGCCTTTATGTCCCCATGTTCTCACAGGCAACAGACGAGGACCGAGCAGTGAACATCCGCCAATCCTCCGGGCCGGATGAGAGTCTTTATGGCGCTACAGAGCTGCGGCAACAAACCTGAAGACAAAGACAATGGATGTCAGAACAGAGCCTTTCAAAGAGATGGGGACAACTAGACACGGAGCAGAAGAAGTGAAGAACAGAAGAATGTGAAGACTGGATTTTTTTTTTGCTTATCATCCCACTGCTCTTCTGCTAATGCTGAAGTGCCCAACGTTTTGTTTAGTAGCAACTAAAAAAGACAAGTTCCATAAAGCTCCAACTGGAAGCATCAGAGCGACTCCCAAATTCAACTTGGAAGCAATAAATAAAGTTCATATCAATATAAGCATGAATTTTTAGCGATATTTTTTCTTTATGTTAAAAAAATAAATTCTTAAATATTAGATTTTTGGCAGGAAATTAATGGGGAGCAGACAGAATATCATTAAAGAGAAAATACACAGGTATGATAATGTCAAATATAGATTATGGCAGTATAATATATGCATCAACAGCAAAAAAAAACTGGATAATGTACAACATCAAGCACTTAGAATATGCACAGGAGCTATTAGAACCACACCAATAGAAGCACTAAAAATAGAGACATGTCACTTCAGTTGAAAAGAACAAACTGCAATAAATGCATAGGGAAATAACCCAGATCATCCAACATTAGACATTTTAAAACCAAGTTAAAGCCAAAAAAAAGGGAAACTAGAAAGTTTGGGTGGGTGATGAAAAAAAAAAAGTTGAGGAATTTAAGTAAACAAGTAAGTCCAATAGTACCATTACAAATAATACCAACGTGGATATTACCAAACGCAAGAGCAGTGTCATAGTTTTCAGGTATCTGACCCACATAAACAGAGGACTCTCAGGAGTACAATAATAAGGTTTGAGAATGTGGATGTGCCTTGAGTGAGGAAGCAATGGTCACGGCAGGGAACGGAGGGGAGATCCAGAACACAGCGCGGCGGAGGGAACCGGAGACTTCTGGAGGTGAGACGGAAAAGGTGAGTAGTTGAACCAGTGCAGAGATGATTAGAGAAGGAGCTTACTATTGTTGATTGACGTTGACGCCAGGGAGGGGTGAGTGGAGAGACTTTCCAGCTGAGTCCAAGTGGTTGTTACCCAGAGGGGCGTGCGGCAGATGGTGAATGGCTGGAGCGGGCAGATCGAGCTGAGCATAGAGAGCAGGAACAACAGTGGTATGAAATCCAGGAGATCTTGAACGGAGCTGAAGTGAGGTGAACCTGAAGAGATGAGCATAGAAGGGAATTACTGCTGGCACGGGTGAAACAAAGTAACAAAGAAAAACATCTAACAACAAGAAATACTAGAAACTGGCGCTGGGAACAGGTAACGTTACCAGAAGTAACAAACACTCAGGCTACGAGAAGCTGGATCCCTGCTCTTTATAAACAACTCAGCCCAAATGCAGATCACCCGGAGAGGAGCTCAGGTGAGGAGCAGCTCCAGCCGGATGCAGCTCTGGCGTCCCCTCGTGGATAACCTATGAAGGTGCTAGAAAGTCTCATTATGACAAGTAGATTTAACACTCATGAAAAAGAAACTTGATAAAAGATTTAAATTTAATTGATACACAGTTCAGGAATACATAGATAAAAATATTATAATTATGTTCAAGTCTATACAGATGCATCAAAAGATCAGACAGGAAAAATAGGAATAGCATTAAACATACCAGAGATCAACATAAACAAGCTGAAAGAATCACAAATGAATTATCAGTATACACCGGTGAAATGTTAGCATTACTATTAGCAGTGCAGTGGGTATAAGAAATAAAACCATTTAAAACAATAGTCTGTTCAGATTCAAGCTCAGCACTCATAAGTTTACAGAATAGTCATTCAGAAAGCAGGCCAGACATTTTATTAGAAATACAACAAATACTATTTAGAAACCTTTTTAGGGAGCATCAGTTCAAACCGAACAATCTGATGTTAACACTCACTGAGTGACAGGATTGCTTTCTACTTTCTTGTAGATTTCATTCAATGTCATGAATTTCCATTTCTTTCTGCTACTCCCTTTCTTCAAGTGGTCCATACCTTTCTCTGGGTCGTTGCATTTTTATCTCAGATACCTCTAATCATGGACGACTATTGTTTGATTTCTTTGTGTGTGTGGAATAGCTATTGTGTTACCGACATGTGGGGAATACTTCATTTCAATTGTGCATTTGTAAATACATTTTACGAACAGCACTGGTGAGAGCTTCGTTTCAAACAACAGCAGTTCTGCGTCTTTGAAATAACATAAGAAATAAACAAGATAAACAGCATTATTTAATAGAGTCGTGTTGCTAAATAAATTTAAGACCACAAAAAATGTCCAAATATGCAATTTTTATCCACAATAAACTGTGAGGTATTTCATACCAAGCACCTTCATGTTTAAATATATTTGACCCAAGAACCCCAAACACACCAGCTGGTTCCAGAACAATATTAACATAAAAAAGGATCGGCCCAAACCACAGACACTAATCTGATTTAAAAGCCTGCAGGGTCACATCAGAGAGGACATTTTTTATTTGTTAAAGCAAGACATTTTAAAGGAATGGTTAAAAGTTTTGTGTATGACCCCAATGATGTTCACATGACTCGCTTGTTCTACGGGGTCAGAAGTCAGAGTTCGTGAGATGTTATGCAAACATTGATAGAAAAGCTGCATTATTTTTCCAGTTCATAAAGGAAAAGAAAAACGTATCACTGTAAAACATTTCAAGTCACGTTAACTTGCAAATGAAAGTCGACCTGCTGCTTTAAAGATGGACGTTAACTAACCTAGCAGCTTATCTTTGTTTCAACTTAGAAATTGATGTTTAAAAAATTTATTGTACTATTGTTTTTGTAGTCTTAACATAGTTCTTTTGGTTTTTCAAAGTTTATTGAACTTCTAATCACATGCTGTCTGAACTTGATACTTCAAAAAAATCATCACAAGAAAGGTGTTAATCACTTGTTGTTTCAACTTAATACTGTAAGTTAAATCAATAAAACCAATATAATTAACTTTCCATTGCTAGTTGAACAAGCACATATTTCTGCATCATTATAACTCTATAACTATTAAATACGATTTTCCATTTCAAGTTAAAAGAATTTCAATAAAAAATTTGTTTTAACCTACATGATACACGAAAGATCTCACTGAATGTTTGCTTTTATGGAAAATTACAAGATTTATTAATGAAACAATTAACGGTATACATTAACCAAGAACTCTACATTTTGCAATTTAGTACAAAAATTTATTTTTTTTGTGCAAAGGTAGCAAAAAAAAAACATGAAAAAAATAATATAATAATAAATGCCCCCTCAGGGCTAAGCCCCTGATCTGCCCGTTTTGTACTTTTTCACACTGCTCATACCTTAAATGGTCTAAGACTCTAGGTTAGCATAACCGGACTATATAACGGGGTCAGATATGCTGCTATATTATGTCATGGTTGCTGTTTACTATAGGTGCTGGCAAGACGTGAACATTTTTCTCTGATCCTCTATTATATTCTGATTAAACGTTGGCAATTTTGTAAATAAAATGGGGACAAATCTAAAACCAGTACAATCCCAAAACTAATTTCTGCTGCAATTCGTCAGTTCTAAAGAGCATTGCTGCTTGGGGGCTGAATAATAAAAAACTTTCCAGAGATTTTCAGTTGTTTTTATTAAAAAACACTCATGTATCCTTTTTACTTCCACTTCACAATGTTTTAATTTTGTTATAGTTGATCCCCTTAAGATAACCTGAGATTTTTTTTAAAACATGCAGTTTCCATGAAAATCTGAATAGTAAGGTGCTAGTTTATAAAAAGTAATGACTGAGATGTGCTTTAGTACATTTTTGGAACATTCCTATTAATATTATAATACATTTAGGATGTATTTTAATTTTTGCTCCTGATGTTATCTGGACATAAATGTCTATCTAAAGCAGGACACAATAGAAAAACACAGATTGATGTATTTCACTTAACTTTAAAACAGACAATAAAAGCACAAACTCACATGCTGTTGTGCAAATGGACTCGACAACATGTGGAAATTTTTGGCAACTAGCAAGACATACTTTGCTGTCTCTGTTAGCGTAGCGTCTATACCAGGGGTGGGCAAACTTTTTAACTTGCGGGCCAGAATGGGTTCTAATATAGGGGCCGGCCCCGGAGCATGAGTGTGTAGCAACATTACTTTACATCAGTCAAATTCTATCTTTTAATTTTGTATTCTGTAGATAAATAAATAATGCTTTCCTTAATGTGTAAATATCCATTATGTTTCCTTCATTTCCCAATATTCCTTTAAGACTCCATAATTGACCTGTCCTTCCAACCATTCTTCTCATTTTCTCCCTTTCAGGTTCATATGTTTTACAGTTCATCAATACGTGTTCTACGTTTTCTTTCTCTCCACATCCTTCACATTTATCATTATTTTTCCTCCCTATTACATATAAAATGTCATTTACATAGGTATGACCTACTCTTAATCTGATCATTAATATTTCTTGCCTTCTGTTTCTCATAATAATATTTCATATTAATATTGGCTTTTGTAATTCATATAATCTTCTTCCTTTTTCCTGAAATGTTAGTCTGAGAGTATGAATCAACTTTTTGTATTTGGAAGGAATGATTTAATGAGACGAAAACGGCCAGTCCTTGATTAGCTGGGAGCGTGACTCATTTACATTTAATGTAGAGTTGCGAGTGCATACAAAGAGCCGAGCGTGAGCAGAGTGAGCTGAGCGAGCGAGCGACCAGTTTGTAAGAGTTGAGCGAGTGTCCGAGCACCTTTGAGTGAGAGCGCACCTGAGATTCATACGCACACGCTCACAATTATTGCTCCTTCATATAGCTCCGTGCCCGCTAACCTGGTGGGACAAAACTCACGCCATAGAAAGGTACACGCCAACGTGTCTAGAATAGTGCGCCATCTTTTGATGAAACGAGGGTATTGGAGGGTAAAGGGAAATGAACGAGATTTTTACACATCCATGGGTTTCTACTATAATTTGGACAAGTTCGGCGGGCCGGATTAAAAAGCCTAATATGGTCCGGGGACCAAAATTCGCCCATGTCTGGTCTGGCCTGAAGACACTACCAGGAGAAAGGCCAGTACACCGGGAAGCCGTAGGAGGGCAACAACCCAGCAGCAGGACTGCTACCTCTGCCTTTGTTCATGGAGGAACAGGAGGAGGACTGCAAAATGACCTCCGCCAGGCCACAAATATGCATGCGTCACCACGAACTGTTAGGAAACGACACCATAAGGATGGTAATGAGGGCCCGACGTTCACAAACGGGGGCGGTGCTCACAGCCCAACACCTTGCAGGGCGCTTGGCATTTGCCAGAGAACACCAGGATTGGCAAATTGGCCACTGGCGCCCTGTGCTCTTCACAGATGAAAGCAGGTTCACACTGAGCACATGTGACAGACATGACAGAGTCTGGAGACGCCGTGGAGAGCGATCTGTAGCCTGCAACATCCTTCAGCATGACGGGTTTGCAGAGGTGTATTGTAACAAAGTAGATGTAGTTGTTACACTACTTAAGTAGTTTTTTTTAGAACTGTCCAGAACTGTCTTCATAGTAACTGTTAAATCGTGTCTCTTGAGTATCATTGAAACTAATATTATTTCTTTTACTTTTGTGATTTTCATGTAGAGAACACATCCGCTACAACCATGAGCAGCTGACTTCACAGAAAAGGCCGAGGGCCTCGAATGCTGGGACCTCCACCCTCAAACAGACGACCTTGCTAAATTTTTCAGGGCTTAAGCTTTTTAATGGAGGCTGTAGCACCTTGTTTTTTGGTCATGGCATTGATACTATAAAAAAGAAATTTCATGTGTGAGGTCATACAGGGTCATTCACCACAGCTTCCTGTGACTTTGTTTTAGATGGGCCTGGCTACAGGCATCTCATTATTCACCAAACCATGGTTTCAAACTTGAAAAGCAAGACAGCAACACAGGATTTGGTGTGGATTTGGTACTACAGAGGGGGACGTGGCAGCTTAAAAATATTGCAATTCAGATGAGCTGTGTAGCGGTGTGACATTGATCATTCTTGTTCATTTGTGAACATACAGTTTGATGTATGTGTGATTTACATACAAACGGGGAGATGTGACAATTTGCCACTCTGCCACGCCTATACAAAAAAACTAGGATATGTAAAAAGTAGGATATATCCATCATCAGGACAGGACACCTGCTGTTCTAAGTGGGTGTAGCTAACATGATACCATGATAACGTATTGAGTACAGATACAAGTTTTGTGTATAGCTTTGGTGGTATAACTTTTGGAGGATAGCCACACCCACATACTTTAATGCAGGCTTATAATAACTTGTGACCTCCAATTAATGAAAACTATTGAATGTTTTTTTGTTCTTTGTTTAAAGCACCAGGAAGTGGATGAGTTTGCTCAACTATGTATGTAAATTAGACAAAATTACAGTTTTAATTCAGGCCACGGTCTGCGATGCTGGACCAAGATGGAAGGATCATTTTTTTAAAGTCTTGACAACTTACATTACGTGCACCGAATTTTATAAGCCGGGGTGATTGTCTAGCTTGGTTGGTTGTTTTAAGTCTTTTTGGGCGGGCTGTGGAGGATATACGCTACACCCTCCACACATTTGCACAAATATTTTTTAGAGGTTCAATTTAGTGTGGATTTTTTTGCTATTTAGGGAAAATTAGAGGCAAACATATGGCCACAACTTTGTGTCGGACTTTGCCACTGTGCCACAGTTGCACTTCTGTGCACTTCATGCTACAGTCCCCGTTAAAATTGTGTATCTGTTTCTGCCCAGTATGATGGATGCGACCCTGGAACCAGTAACTCTCTGGGTGTCTCAGAACCGAGCCTGAAGAAAGAGTCTTTGCTTGCCAGTCCGAGTTGCCGGTGTTCCAAATACAGAGACGCGTTAGTGCACGCTTATACACACAAACACGCGTTAGTGCACGCTTATAAACACAAACACAAGCTCACAGCAACCAGGCACTGGTTCAAAGCTATTATTATCTGTGTAGGCCCTGCTTTTATGCCTGTGAGGATTTTCTTGCGCTGTTCTGTGTGAGAGAGTTCGTCTCCATAGTGAAAAGTGGATATTTTTTTGCATGTGTGCCACGGTGTTAATGATGTGATGTGTTTTTTTTTATTTGAAGAAAGAGAAAATATGTGAAATGCCTGAAAGTTTAACTTGTAAAACAACAGGGATCCGTGTTGTCAGCCTCTGACAGCATCCCCAAGACAGGTGAGATGCATTGTGCCGGAGATCTTTGCCATCTTGTATTGTCTCTGTTTATTCCAAAGAAAAGTGTGAAGCTTTCACTTTGCCTTGCTGGAAATTACTGCTGCAAAGATTGCTGCACCTGAAAATAAATACGGGTTTCAAGGCAAGGGATTCAGTTGCAAACTTAGAGAAAGGTTTGTCCCAAGTGCAGCTTTGAAGCCATTTGGAGAAATGATTAGGCACATAAAAGTGTTTTGCTTTTTATCTCATATGCATCCTTCTCATTTTCGTTCTTTTCAGGATAACTTGCTCTATGGACAGAAAAGAGGAGTGTTGCTTCTTTCCAACACTAAATCCTGCTGATATGATCAATTGAATTACTTCTCTTACATAAAAAGGGGCTCTCCTTCCAAGGCAGCCAGTCTACACTCAAATGCTGACCAGCTGCATAAATTTACTGGATTTGCTATAAAAAGGTTTTTCCATATTACTTGGTATCCCAAAGAAACAATTAGCAAAATATTTAAATAAGCCACAAAAAAACTTTATTGCCACATGCAGCCAAAAGACATCCCAGCTGATTTTGTAGTGTTCCTGTTTGTTGTGCCCCGTCACGCGTACCACAGTTTGTTCCTGTATGGACACAATGGAATGTTTTGTTCCAGTTGAGCCTTCTGAGCTTTCAAAAATATTTTTTTCATCTAACCCTTCAACCTGTATGTTGGATCCAATCCCAACAAAATTGTTTAAAGAAATATTTCCTATTATTATTACCCCCATTTTGAAAATGATTAATTTGTCATTAGTGAATGTACCAGAGGCTCTTAAGGTAGCTGTAATAAAACCCCTACTTAGGAAACCTTCTCTTGATCAAGAAGACTTAATAAATTACAGACTCATATCTAATCTTCCTTTTTTATCTAAAATCCTTGAAAAAATTGTTGATAATCAACTGAGAGAGCATTTGAGGAATAAGGACCTATTTGAAGAATTTCTGTCAGGTTTCAGAGCTCATCATAGCACTGAGACAGCTCTCCTTAAAGTTACTAATGATATTCTGATGGCCTCAGACAAGTGACTCATGTCTATTCTAGTGCTGTTAGATCTCAGTGCTGCTTTTGACACAGTCAATCACAATATCCTCATTGAAAGGCTCGAACACACTGTGAGGATCAAGGGAACGGCACTAGTCTGGTTTAAATCGTATTTGTCTGATAGATCCCAGTTTGTTCATCTAAATGACAAATCTTCTAAGGTAAGGTTACTTGTGGAGTACCACAGGGTTCTGTACTTGGCCCAATTCTATATACTATATACATGCTCCCTATTGGTAAAATCATCAGACAGCATGCTGTTAATTTCCACTAATATGCTGATGATACACAACTGTATTTATCTATAAATCCTGATGAATCCAGTCAGTTTGGTAGATTACAGTCATGTCTAGAAAACATAAAAATGTGGATGACTTTAAAGTCTTTAAGCTCTTCAACTCTGAAAAGACAGAAGTTGTTATCTTTGGACCAGAACCTCTAAAAAAGAAATTGCTTAGTCAGCCACTTGACCTGGATAGCATCAAGTTGGCGTCTGGTGTAAATGTAAAGAACCTTGGTGTTATTTTTGATCAGGAAATGTCTTTCAAGTCTCATATAAAACAGGTCTGTAAGATTTCCTTCTTTCACCTTGGGAATACAACAAAAATTAGAAATATTCTCTCTAGGACAGATGCTGAAAAACAAGTCCATGCATTTGTTACTTCAAGGCTGGACTATTGTAACACTTTATTAGCAGGAAGTTCACAAAATGCAATTAAAAGTCTACAGTTGGTCCAAAATGCTGCAGCAAGAGTTCTGATGAAACTTAAAAAGAGAGATCATATCTCCCCAATTTTAGCTTCCCTTCATTGGCTCCCTGTCAAACTTAGAATAGACTTTAAGATTCTTCTTTTGACATATAAAGCCCTAACTAATCATGAGTGGCAGATCTTTTAGTTATCAGGCTCCTCTCTTGTGGTTTAGTCCGTGAGGCAGACACCCTGTCTAGTTTCAAATCTAGGCTCAACCTTCCTGTTTGATAAAGTTTATAGGAAGAGGTAGAGAAGACAGCCTAATCCGATTTGGGACTAACTCAGTTTTGACAGACGGTTCTCCTTTGCTCTACCTTCTTCATGTCTCACTCTATAGGGTTAAGTTATTTAAGTTTTTCTATAGTTATGCTGCTATAGGCTTAGACTGCTGGCGGACAATCTGACCACTTCTATCTCTGCTACTTTCTTCCTTTGGTCAATCTGCTTAGTTACCGTTATTTCAACCTTGTTAACCTTTTGTTTTCTCTTAGTGTTCTTCTCTCCATAGTAACCTCACCTGGTCTGGGGTTCTGTTAGCTGAGACAGCTTCTTGGATGAGCACATTGGCTGAGATGCTTCCACTGACGCTCTACAACTGCTGCTATAAACTCTATTATTTCAGTATCCTGTGCTTCTAAATAAGCTTTCTGTCTTTTCAAACCCTCAGTCGGTCATGGCAGACGGCTGCTTGTACTGAGCCTGGTTCTGCTGGAGGTTTCTTCCTGTTAAAGAAAAAAAAAAGTAGGATAACTTTTCGGTGATGTTACAGCCATGTTTTGAAGGTTCGCTTATGGTTGGCTACTATCTTCAAACAGAAGCCAAACAGAAGCACAGAGCCAGAAACATATGATCCAGCCCACTCAGAGCCAATCCTTATGAGCTTTCCACATTGTTGTTATTCTAAATGCTTTTATGTCTCATGTGTTTCATTCCTTTTGTCTGATTTAGGTTTACAGTTCGTACACTTTTTGATTTCTCAGTTTCAGTTCAAATATATGTGTGGAGAATAACACGGTTTCCAATGCAAAGGTAGGAGTTACCGACACATAAATGATTAAAACACCATCTCTAGATAGAAAGTTTGAAGAATCAAACTGATCTGGCACATAAAGGCAACCAGCTTCTCTGCACAGTAAGCCAGAAATACGGAGACCTGTGGAAAAACACCTCTCTATTACTGTTGATTGAACCAAAATCATTTAATAATCATGCATAACTTTTATATGAGAATACCTTTGTATTTTTTTTTTTGATTTTTGTGCATTAAAATACTTCAACAAAGCTTAGCAAAACTCCAGCTGTATTTCCCATCAAATATGAGGGAATTTTTTTCATTTCCTGAATGCCCAACCATATTTTGTGTGGCGAACACCAACAGACACAAACCCAGGAGATGTTTGCTTTATTAAAGTCCTTTTCTCACACTTCTACACTGCACAGTCACAGGTGTGATACGAGTTTGGATCGAGATTTGGAGCAACAATGCCGCTGAGGATCGCAGATGACTGGAAGTTGCATTTCGGTATGAAAAAACACAGAAACGAGGCTCTAGGCAGGCTTTTTATTTGTCACCATGGAAACTGGGTTCATCACCAGGGAGCATTCCAGCACTTCGGACCTGGAGGAAAGATTTCAGCAAACTGTCATGGAGTCATCTTGCCGAGAAGTAAGCGGACTAAGATGGATTCCTGCCTGCGGAGGTCAGCATTGCTGTCGGTTAGCCCACACTCGCCTCCGACTCTTCCTCATGTGTCCTCTGTATCGTTTGAATGCTTCCGCCCTATCTGTCCACGCTGGTCTCTGCCAGTCGGTTGTTCATGATGCCCAGGGCGCCTACCCCTCCCGAGAAGCCGTTCTGATGCGAGCAGGAGGTGGTTTGCCGAGGGTGTCCGACAGCCATCTCAGAGAGCTGCTTCTGCATGATGGCCAAGTTCACCTGCGGGGAGAGAGAGAGAGAGAGAGAGAGAGGAGTCAGCGCGCAGAGAAAAGTTTGTCTCCTATATTTAGTGGTGGGCACATCATCCTGTCTAAACAGCAAAAGTAGATGAGCACAATCCGCTGGCAGCTAGCACGTCTCGTTCTCATGGATGGGATATAAAGAAAAGCAGCTCTTTCCATTGCTTGCGTGTGTCGATTTAGCCAGAGAGAAAGGTGAGAAATGCTAAACGAGTGTCAACAAAGCGACCTTTCCAGGTGTTTCTTCTATACAATTATGTTTAACCGTGGTCAACAGGAGGACCACATGCGGAAAAATCCTTAGTTAGTATTCTCACCGACATTTCCAAAACACGGCATGGAGCAGCCTGACATTTGTTGCAGACGCTCATTCTCCTCTTTGAATTTCAATAAAAATGTGAATAAGGAATATGATTTTGATTCTTTTCTGTCTTGGCTTGACTTGGCTGTTTTTTATTTTTTATTGTTGTTAATCAATTTAAAGGGCAAGTTTTAATGGGTCCGCATACACTATTTTGTAAACGTATTCATGGTTTTTTCATATTTTAATAAAAACACAGAGGAAAGACAATTCCACATGGTTTCCATGTATGGAAGTCCTATTTGCAGCAATTAAGTTGAAGGTCAGATTCCTATTAGATTAGCCCAAAATGAAACAATTGGTTTATACAAATGAAACATCATGTATTAGGCAAAACTAACAACCTGAACACAACCTTCCTCCTGGGAAGTCTGTGTGGGCGCGGTTTGGGTTCAGATACCTGTTTGAATTATATGAATACTTGTCTGAACACTAGTTTAACTAATTCATGCCATTCAAATATCTATTAAGAGTCACAGTGGATGGTGATGCAGTGGGTAAGAAGGGATGCAGTTGGTAAGAAGGCTTTCCAGTTGCAGTCAATCTTGCAATTGATATAAAAGATCTCTGACTGAAGGCTGCCCCTGTGGGACAGTCTGGTAACAATCATGACATGCTAACAAGCTAAGATGTGAAAAGATAGACAACATTACACCGCAGCATGTTGTGGATGACAACAATCAACTCTCGGCAAGCAATGCTAATCCAGCTCTTTTGCTTTTGCCACTTCTCATTAAATCTCCTCTCGGGTCAACAATTTGTTCAAAACAATGTTGGGACAATCTTCATAGATAGATAAACTAATAATCATCTAATTGAGACAGGGGGCGGTAATTCATCATATGAAGCAAACAGTCATTGCAAAAAGGAATGCGAATGTATGACACGCTGTTCAAATGTTATGTAGGTCTAGCACAAACTTTTAAATGTAGCATATTGAAGCTTTAGGTATTAATATGTCAAAACTCAATAAAAGTCAGGGGCATACATACTTTGATAAGACAAACATCACATCAGAACATCATTGTTATTCAAAAAGGCAGATTTAAAGGTAATACTCATATTTTATTGCATAAAACACCAGACAGGAAATTTATAAAGTATGTAACTCTGCTTAAAATCACATCCGGTTAAGGTATATAGATGTTTTTTTCGAAAATAGCAAAACAAATAAACTATTTCCTAACACTTTCCATTTGTAGGGCCTGATGAGATTGTGGCAGTATGACAGCTCGGGTTGATTCTGCCACCTTATATAAAGAAGCTTCATGTCAATACCAGGTCTTAAAAAAGGGCTGTACGCTTAAGATTACTGTCCACTTGAAAGATGCTTATGTTTATGCATTTCCCAGACAATTTTATCCAAAGTGACTTACAATGTAGACACAATGTCACACTTGTTAAGCTATCATAAGCTATCTAGAGAAAGGTCCTAAGTCAGAGTCAGTGGTGACATTGAAGAAATCTTTTTTATGTTAAGTAATGTGAAGCAACAACATCAAGAAACAGAGGCAACACGATATTTTAAAGTCAGCTGGTCATCAAGCATGGCACCCAAGTTTCTTGCTGTCTTTGATGGAGACAGGGATCCAGTCTGGAAGTGAATATTGCGGTATATGATTGGTTTGGCTACAAAAACAAACAGTTCAGGTTTTGAGAGATTCAGTTGGAGGTGATGGGCTTTCATCCATCTTGATATGTCAGAGAGACAGTCGGAGATACGTGCTGAGACTGTGTTACATATGTAACCTTGCTTTGACTTAATGGCTGAGGTCTTCAGATGTTGCGACGATATTTCCATGTGAATTGTTTTACTTCATGATTCATTCCATGGCATCTGATTCATTTCAAGTTAATCTTGCAGCAAAGCACCTCAAACATTATGATGCTCCAAGCTGTGATACTTCACAGATGGAATGGAGCTCTGAAGCTTTCAAACTTTTTATAAATGAAAACAAACAAACAAAATCAGCAGCCAAGGACACCCATGTTTACTGTTATTCAAGAAGGTCTATAGGTCAACAGAAGATTAGTTGATTTTAAAGGGTTTTGGAAGCATATCAACAAAGAATCCAATGTTTTTAATATGTTTAAAAAAAACCTACCTCTTAAAATGCTGTACAGTTGAACTCAACACCAAAAGGCGTCTCACAAACAAACCTGCAATGAATAAACTCTGTTACTGTAAAAAAAAAGGTTATCAGCCTGAATTTAACATCCTGTCAAATATCTTCAGGAAAATGTCAGAGGGCCTATTTAACTTACTGAGGTCACGGCTAGAGCATGCTCACCTCAGCATGTATGTCCCTACAGTGGAGAAAGCTTTGTTTGTGTTTGGATATCTCGCAGGACGTCATATAGAATAAGAACACTTCAGCAATTGGACTGCTGATCTGATCTCCCCGCTGCACCTTAGTCCAGTGGTAGACTTGTTGTTAAATGATCTATCATTTTTACAATTTATCTGGCACTTTAAAATCCCACGCTACTGTTATGGTCACCTAAATAACAAGTTAACAGTAATGTAGGCCCTTGGGATGTGTGAGTGTGTGTGTGTGTGTGTTTGTGTTTGTGTGTGTGTGTGTGTGTGTGTGTGTGTGTGTGTGAGTGTACAGACGTGGATTTTTAGCTGTTTCGAATCTGGAGAATGTATTAATTTTAATTTGCCTTGATAATGACTTTTTCTAAATCATTATGCAGCAAATTGTGTTCTAGGATGGGTTGGTGGTTTGCTGACTACATTTTAATTGAGTCTGTTCACACGGTTTGAAAGTATAACAAGATAAAATATAATAAAAGAAGCAACAGCTTTAATATGGCCAGATTTATTTCTGTGTGGGAGGTGGGCTGGTTGGAGCGGACTTTAATCCCTTCCCGGTAAGTAGGCTGTTGTTTATCAGAGCTGGCTGCTACTTTGTAGTTCAAATGAAAGATTTGATGAACTTCAAGCATTATCTACCACTCAACAACAATAGGCAATTCTTGTTTTAGGTGTAAACCTAATAAGCACAAACTAACAAATATTCAGGGGGCACTTTGCTGCTTCGGGATATTTTTTTCAAAATTGATGGAGTCATGGTTTCTGCTCTAAACGATTAAATACTGAGTGAGAGGGTCTCAGTGTGTGACTTTACCCCTAATAGCACGAGAGTAGTGTGTTAGTGTTTTGGTCTGAAAGAGGACTCCATTTCCCATGAGGACCAGCGCATAGCATCGTAAAATCCTGATCTTCGGGTGTCCCCCAGTTGGATTGGACATTTTTGTTTCCAGTGTCTGTGTGAAGGATGAATAGCGATGAGACAGTGAATTTAATGTAGCAAAACAATGTCATATGATGATGTTGAAAATAAGAAACCAGGAAGAGACGTATGCCATAAAGCAGTCAGCACATTTATAGTTGTTTTGTGTCCGAGGGTTCCTGCCACCCTACTCAAAGTTTCTTAGTACCAGCGAAAGGGATACGGACCCCCCTCGGACCACAACAGAGGTGTCATTCAACGAGCTGCATATTTAAAAAAAAAGTTATGAAAATGTTTTATGAAGGTTGAAAAGTTACTCAGTGTTGCTTTAAATCTGATTAAGATTATGTGGCGTAGCATTAAGAGACTTCAGTGTACAAAACACATCCATTGATAGAAATGCCGTCCAGTGTCTCCGCCTTCTCAGGAAGCTGAGATATTTTGATGGCAGCAAAAAGATTTTAATCATTGATTTTTAGTTGCTTAAGCAATTCCTTTTTACATTACATCTTCATCACCAGCAAACAGAAAACAAAACTCAAGTATTATGCCAGTAAAACAATCAGTTTATCACAAATTCACACTGTGAATGTGAGTGATCTGTGATCAGGACAGCAACCCTAATCACAGAGCAACCATCTCATCCCTTATACTCCTTTATTAGTCTCCTCCAGTCAGGCAGGAGAGTCTGTAAAGTTCCTCTAGCAAGGATAGCTATCTACAAAAAAGAGCGTCTGCGAAAATGTATACCCACTGAAATTACAGCCATCCTTAGTAGAGACATTTCAATATCCTGTTTCCAACTTAGAGCCCGGTTGAAGGAAAATGTTTTGTCACCTTAGTTGTCAAACTAATAAAGTTTTCTATTCTATTCTATTCTATTCTAAATCCTTCCAACCATGAACTACTGTATGTTCTGCATTTGAGGATTCAACTATTTGCGGATTTTTCCGTGGAACTTGTATCAAAATTGTTTGCAGAAACCTTCTTCTATGAAAAATCTGCTTGGGAAGCAGAGATACCCAGGAGCAACGGTATTCTACACACTAATGGTTAGTTTTTGCAAAGCAGCAGATCCAGGAGTTGATTGGCTCTAGTTTAGACTGTAGATACTTCTTTGTGCGTCAATGCTAAGACGTTTCTACTCTCTGTAATAACGTCAACTAAGATATATTTGTTCTTAAACTATTAAAATAGGAAGACAAAAGCATTTCTAGTACTCTTGGATTTTAGATTTTGACAGATGATTGTGCTTCCTAACCCTTCAAAAAATATTAGGGTGCTAGTGTACAAAAATTCAGCAAAAATGAACTTTAGAAATTAATGAATAAATATAAATCATATAAATACTGTTGTAATTCCATCCTATAGCTGCAAGTGTAAGACAACATGCTTCTGACAAAGTTCTCACCTTGTTGGCAGCCAAGAAGTCCCTCATGGAGATCATCTCCCCAGACATCCTGCGGCCTGGGTCAGTCTCGCTTTCATTGATGGCATCTGTCTCAATGGACGGGTACCTGCGGGCTCGGAGATGGCCCGGGGCAACCACGTTACGGCGAGGGTGCCGGTGAGGACCCCTCCTGGGAAAGCAACATTGGCATGTGGCTTCCAACCTCCGTAGCAGCCAGTTGAGGACCTGCTTGATGACAATAGAGATGACGTTGAAGAGGGAGTAAATGCAGCAGACACCGGTGAGGATAAAAAGGAAGTTTCCAATACGGTATGCAGCTGTAGCATGACCCTCATAGGAGATTCTCTGACTGCTGACCATGTCCCCAAACCCAATGGTGCTGAAAGCCACAAAGCAGAAGTACAGCGAGTCCAAGTAGCCCCAACCTTCGGTTGCGGAGTACATCAGTGAGGCACAACAGGACACCAAGATTGCCGCCACTCCTAGGATAAACATTACGCAGTAAACCGAAGGTTTCCAGCCAGCAAGTTCCTCCAGTTTTCCTACTCTGTCCACCTCAGCTCCAGCTGCCTTTTCACCCGTAGAGACTCTCCGTCCATTCTGCGGCAGCGCAGCTTTGTTGCGACGACGTTCATGAAAGGACTTGAGGACAAAGGCAATGACTGTGATGACGCGCTCCAGAAAGAGGTTGAAGAAGAGGATGGTAGCTGCGCAACCCAGCAGTCCGTAGAACATCAAGAAGATCTTTCCTCCAATGGTGGCAGGAGTGGTCATCCCAAATCCTGACAAACACACAAAGACATTTAGCAGTGAGAGTTTATCTGATACTGCTATCAGTGAGACATGATAGTAAAAGAAGAGGTACTGAGTTTATTTGAATCTCTGGGTTTTTTTTGGTGTACATAAGGGACTAAATACGAGGATAGAATAGGCATAGTAATGCAAAGAGCACTGTTGTTTCTAGATAAACACAAGCTCTGAGAAAAACTTCCATCTTCATTTATTCCCAGGTTTTTGCAAATGAATTGCTGTGCTCTCAGGAAATAAAATGAATAGCTATGTAGCACATGGGAGCTGTAACTATTTCCCATTGCTTTAGCATTTGTACTAAACAACAAATCTCTGCAATGGCAATAATTTGTCGTATCATCCTCCAAGTTTAAATTAGATGCCTCCCTTCACTGAGTAGCCATTAGCATTATACGTTCCTTTGCTCCTTGATGTTTCTGATTGTCAGGAAGGGTACCCTAAAAGACCTTGTGTGATTCAGTCATCTCTTTCATACTTATTGGGATTGCAGTTTTCTAAAAGTTATTTGGATTGTTAGGCATATAATAATAATATTTAAAATCCTCCCACCACCTCTTCAAACTTAATGTACTGATTTTTCAAACTGCTTGAACCTTTTTAGCATTTACCATGCCAAAACCACAGACTTTGTGTATTGTAGTTGTGTACTGTACAAACTGGAATTTTAACAATCTTTCTGTTGCCTATACATAGTTCAGTCCTTCATTGCTGGGTTCCAACAAGATACAATGAAAGACCCTAGATCAACGCATGTCCAGGTACTAGAGGGTTGACCAGTGTAACTGACCTGAGTGAGTTTTAGCTTTATTTCAAATATTTGGCAAAAAAGCCTGTTATTAGATGTGCAAAGCTAGTACAGACACACCCTAAAGATTGGCACCTTTCATTGCTGTAAGGAGTGGTGCTACAAATTATTAACTTAGTAGAGCCTGAATAAAACACATTGAAGTGCCAGTATCTGTAACTGTATGCTGTGTATAACTTTTTAAAGACAAAAAAAGGGTAGCAAAATGTTAGTTTTCCCCCCCTCATTGTTGAGATGGAAAACAAAAGCTTCAACCTGACTAATTGGCTGCACGACATGGTGTCTTCTTGGGGAGCATTTGATTGCCTCTTCATTCAAATTAGTTGTCAAGGTGCTATTTGAGCCAGGGTTTTCTGCCAAACACGACAATAAAGCGAAATGAGGTGGGTTTTATGGATTTGTTTTTCTTCTATTTGTATTTCAGAATGTCAGTAAGACGTCACAAGATATTTGTCCCACAATAAATAAAGGTTGCACAGAAAGTCCACAGCACTTTCAACTTGCGATAATGTGTCACTTCCCTCAAAATTCTACACACAGGATTGCAAATCAAGAAATCCCATTACATAAATATTCAAAATATTCAGTTGATTGGACTTGATTTGGAAAAGCACACAACAAGCAAACTGTGTGCCTTTCCATGCAAGTGCCAAGCATCAAGGAATTTCTTTTCAAAGCTCATACACTGTTTAGTCTCAAGGCACAAATTTAGGGAAAAATACATAAAACTTTTGCTCCTTTGAAGGCTCTCAGAAAGGACAGTGACCTCCGACATTGGTAAATGCTTTAAGAAAAACCGGGACTCTTTCTAGACCTGGCTGTTCGTTTAAATTGAGTCGTCAAGAAATAGATTGACTACTCGGGGAAAATATTTTTACTATGTCATAGCTTTAGCGTTTGTCTGTGGCACTGATCCACCAATCTGGCCTATCTGGTAATTTGGGCAGATTAAAGCTCCTTCTGAATAAAAGCCACCTCAAAGACTTTCAGATCATTAGAAACAAAATGCTCTGATCTAATGAGATAAAGAATAAACTTTTTTTCTGTAAACGACAAACGTCATGTTTGGAGCAAATCACCAGGTCATTATCAACCCTGCGGTGAAGCATGGTGATGGCAGTATTATGATTTGGAGATATTTTTAACTAAAACAGTTGGCAGATTAGTAAGAATGAAGGGAAAGATGCATGCAGCAATCTATAGAAACATCCTGGATGAAAACCTTGTCCAGAGCGCTGTGGACCTCAGACTGAGGCAGAAGTTCATTTTTAGGCAGGACAGTAACCCAAAGCTCATGGCCAAGATCTCAAAGGATTGGGTCAGAACCACTCCGTGTTAAATTCCCATGCTTGAATTAGATTACACTACTTTGGAAGAGAAAACAACTGCATGGATGTCTCCTATCCAACCTGATGGAGCATGAGAAGTACTGGGAAAAGGTGTGCTAAGCTTGTGGCAATTTATTCGAAAAGTCATGATCAAGCAAGTGTTCAGCAGTAGCTATGAATACTTACTGTACAGAAATGTGACTTTTTGGTTTTCTATTATAGATTTTTGAGGAAAGATAGTAATGAATTACATAGTAATGAATGATAGTAATGAATTTTGAAATATGGCTGGACATGTCTTGTTTTCTTAGTGACCTCAAATGCGACGCATCACTTTTGAAGCTTTTGTCTTCTTGCTCAATAAAATGCTACGTGTAATAGGCAATTGGTGGACTCTCTTCAGACAATCTCTTGTTCAAGGATAGTCTTTAAACATTTTACAGAACATTGTTATTGAACATAATTGTTCAATAATAAAATGACAACTTAATAAAGCTTTTATTACAAACAAAACTGTTGTAATGTAAGGTTTGTGATCGTGTTATTTTGCGAGGATCAGTCTGTGACAAAGCTAAATGTTTATGTTGCTGTTTCCGTGACCAGTTTTCAAATTAGTTCTGCGTACTCCAAGAAAGTTCTCCATTTACAGTATTTCCAAAGATTTAAACTTAAAATGGAGATGTCCTGGAAATTTGCTGGGAAGCTTTTCTTCTTGTCCAATTGTATAATATTCCAACCAACTATCTCAAATAAAAAATTATGCTTAATTTAGATCATTCTGAATGAGATGTTTTTTTGTAAGTGTGGTTTTTGGTTGGTATACATTATATTATCAGTTTTACTCCATGTTTTTTAAAATATTTAAAACAAAACATATAAAGTTTGGACAGCAATTTAATAAATAATTACAATATTCTATATATGTTGTATTCAAAAAGGTTAATGATGACATTATGCACCAACTGTTTCATATTACTGGTAAAAAGGTTTTTACTTTTTTTAATAAAGGTGACTTGCAGCTGATGAGTCCAACACTCCCGCTTTCATTGGCTTTCAACAAGTGACGCTCGAACTCAAGCCTGTTAGTTTGACAGATCCATCTGTCGACTAAACATAGCTAGTTGCTACAACATTTATATAACCCAGGGAAACAGAAGGTCATGAATCACCAACAAAAGGATAGTCAATTAGAAAAATAACTTTAATAGATGAGCTATAAAGTAAACATTAGAGCTCATAAAACTCTCACTCATACGGAACCCTAACAAAAAATACAACAACCTAAAAACATAAAAAAACAACCTAAAAACTGATAAAAAAAGAATGAAAATGTGTTTCACTTCTTTACAATTATGGTAAAAGCATTATAGAAAGACTTCTCGGAAAAGATTAAAGCAGAAATACATCATTTCTGCGTATTTGTAGTCTGTGCTTTATATGGGAATAATAACATGATTAGATTACTTCAGGAAGAAAGAAAGCAACAGCACTGTTCAGATCCTGTAGAACTGATTCATCCCCTAGAATTTGGTTACAATTTTCTCAAAAGGCCTTGCTGTTCGTTATTTCAATCTGAACAAAAATAGAAGTTTAAAATATCACCCAGCAAATAGACTCGTATTAATAACTAGCGTTTGCAGTAATAGCCTTTTGTAGAGGTAATTAGGTTTCCTACTTCATATTTCTGATTTAATGGACCAGTGTGTTCATTATGAGGTTTGAAATGAAAATAAACTCTAAAAAGGATATATTTAACTAGCATATTATCTGGTAAAGTACGTTTGTATAAAGCAGTTGCTCAGAAAAACAAAGGAATAGTGTGATTTCCAATCTACCACCATCTCAAGTTTGAAGAAATAAAGAAATGGTCGACCACTGGCTGATAAAAGCAACAGACTGTTTTCTAATGAATTGAACTTTTGAACATTAATTTCCAATTTTAACAACTTAAGGCTACTTGGGGTGTCATGTTAAAATTATTATGAGTATTTACACAGATGAATTATACGCCCATGGTGTACAGTGGACAGTTAGAAAACGCTGGGTTTAAACCCCAGCCAGGGCTCCTCTCCTCTTCCCTGCTTGGGCTTTCAACCCTTACATTTACTTCCTCCAACAATACCAAACCATTACTGTTTGGGTGCTTGGACTTAGGTATATTAGATTATCTGTCCTGGGTGTCCTATGCCTCTCATCCAATGACCCCTGTAGATAGATACCTACCCGCAGCAAACCAAAAGAGTAGGTGGGTATAGGATGCTGTAGACCGGGATCAGATTTTCTAACCTAAAAATTGCACTGGCCCAGAGATTATCTTTGCTTACAAATCCATGGAGAAGTTAACAAATCCTTGAAATGAAAAATAAGACTCAATATTTTTTTTCCCATTTTGAATTGGAACAGTTTTTACAATGGTTCTAATAAAACAACAGCAAAACTGAAAATGTTTCCTCAACTTCTGAAATCAGAAAAAAATTTGGTCCAGAATGGTCAACAAAACTGAAAAGCCTCAAAGAAAGCGATTTCTGCAAGTTTAGCACACCTTTTGTCTTTTTTTAGCATAACTGCTGTTGTGACGTTTGTTTTTCCCAACCTAATATCTGAACAATAGACGCAAAATACACTATAACAGAAAAAGTGCATAAAAAAAAAATTCCCCCACCCCTAATGTGTGAGATGGCAACATGACACAAAGCACATGTTTTTCTCTAAACAGTGGCAGTGAAGTTAGGCTCATGTCATTTCAAAGCAATCTGCAGCGTTGCAACGACAGCCTTTTTTTAATGAACTTCAGGATGTGAGGGGGCTATTCTGCTGGTGGTTTGTGTTGGTTTCCTCTCTTGATTCTCACCAGGGGGGCGTCTGCTTTGCTGGGGCTCTCCCTCTGTCCCTAGTAATCTCTTTCGTCGGTGCTCAACCCAGCTACTCCTCCCGAGCAGTCATCTCCAGATCCCTGGCCATCTGCAAACAGAGAAACTCCCACGACTGGATCCACTCCTCTACCTTCTCACCGGCCTGTCCGTCCTTCAACGTAGTTGTTCAGGATATATCTGACATCCACGCCCCCCTGGCTCACCTTCTCGCGCCGCCGACACTACCATACGACTTCTTCTTGTTTCCACTCACCACTTCCTGGTGGTTACATCTGCTCCACAAATGTAAGACCGTTTTTGTTACTGACATCCACTCAAGACTGAATCACATTCACCACTCTGTCTGCCTCCAGAGCTCCAAGTTCCCTGCGTGGTTTTGTCCTTCCCCCTCCGGCCCAGAGAACTCCTCCCGCAAATTTTATTCCCTGTTTGTAATAAATTCTTTAACTTGCAGCAATGTCCTGAGTTCTTCCTGTTTTGTGGCTCAGTGCTACTAAAAACCATGACACAGGATTGAAAAGCTGGATTTACATGCATATGATGACCCAAAAATACTGAGTAAAATTGCTGATAATGTCTTTGTGGAGCCATTGATGTGTGATTCCTCGTCAATGTGGGTGCACCACATTTTTGTTTTACATAGGCAAGTAAATTACCAAGTATGGCTACAGCATCCATCCATCATACCAGCAAAGTTTCTTCTTAACCTTGCAATGAAATCTGTAATCAAATCTATGATACACTATGTTAGAAAATGAAGCATCGATGTACAAATGTTTAGGTCGACTTAAAAAGATTGCGTCTGTTTCACAAGCTGGTCGACTGTTTTGTGTCTGCCTTGTAGCCCAGCATCAGGATTCCACAGGTGTTTGAATATGCAGCTCAGAATCGAGAAGGAGGAACAGACTTGTCACTAAGCATCCAAATCAAGTGCGACTGACATTTTTTGTCTGCAGCTGCTGAAGAAAGCTCACAAAAATCATAAAATGCTTTAGTGCCTCTGCCTTTAGACAGATACCCTAAGTCCTGGTGTACGCTGTCAAAAAGGTGTATGCAAAACTCTAACATTCGTATTTGTATGTCAACAAAGTTCTTGTACCCAAAACTCGGCTGAAATATTTGTGAGTATGAGAGTATGAATTTAAAAGCTGTGAGTGCAAAGTCATATGAATACAAACTCTAATTTTTACAGCTACAAACTCTGTGTGTACGAGTAAAAAATTGTTACGATGTCGTCACAGGGCAGAGTAATCGATCCGCCATCTTATCAAACACAGCCCGCTCCAAATATAAAGATGGCTGTAGACAGTGAACCGTGTGGAGTAACAGCCTTAGGTGAAATATCACAGGTAAGATCTAGATGTATCTCTATATAAACAAGTGGTTGCTCCACCCGGAGTGTGTTTGATGAGTTCGCGGATCGATTACTCCGATGTGACGTCTTCATAACAATCGTAACAAGTTGAATTCGTGTCCACAGAGCAAGGAGGAGTTCGTAGTCGTAAAAAATTAGAGTTGTCTTCATAAGACTTTGCCCTCACAGGTTTTAGATTCATACTCTCAGCAGAGTTTTGGGTACAAGAACCATATTGACATATAAATATGAATACGAATGTTAGAGTTTTGCATACACCTTTTTGACAGCGATCTTACTCATACTTGTGCAAAAGCAGGTTTGTGGCAAAAGTCAACTTTAGGCAAGAATAAACCTGGTCTGAAATCTAGGGGTCATTTCATTTTAGGTTAGAAACCTCAAAAAATATTGTTTTATAATTTGTCTGGTTTTCTGTCAATCATCTTACATGCTCATTTGTGGCTGGTCACCCACGTGGGCTCTGGATCACGAGCTCACCAATCAGGAATTGTTATGAGGATTTTGGGGTGTGTTTCTCTTTGTCTGAGAAAACTTCGTTAATGGAGAGAAAATACATTTTTGAGGTGATCCTCAGAAAAAGAAAATTTTTTCTGATCTGTTGGACCAAAGGTTAATGCGTAGGAGACTAGCAGACAAGTGGAGGAACTCGAGCGGAGGAGCAAACAAAAACGTTGCGTTTTCCATTTCCAAACTCGAATACAAGACAGAGTTTTTGTCTTCAAACACTATTTTAACTCACAGCCCATTACCTAACTAAGCTAGGTAGGCTGTTTGAGCCCATAGAAAGTTTTTTATTGTAAAAAGTACTGCTTGGACAAACCTTAAAATAAATAAGCCTCTACTGATTTTCCCTGAAGTATCTGCCACTTTAGATATTGGAAATTTAAAATAGTTAATAACTGTCAAAAGTAAAATTAAGGTGCGTTTAAAATAATAAACTAAATTGATTAAACCTAAAGTCAAAATCAATATAATGCAATTAATGTAACTTTTCACATACACATTAATTTCTATATACCTGATAATATTTTAAAAATAACTAATGATAATCAGTTTCTAATGTTTCTGCTAAGGTAAACCTCTGTGATGACGCGACTTTCTCCTTACATGGTGTTTAATCAAATTCTCCCAAAAATGTGTTGGTTTTATCTGCATATTGTATATATTGCTTACATAGTATGTATGGCACTATTAGTTTAACACAGTTTAATTTATCTCACCAGGGAGCTGTCCAGGACTGATCTTTAAGCAACTTCATTGGCTCCGGTCAATGTGTAGAAACATAGATGGTCTGGTAATTCGAGATCTTTGCCTATCACTGCATTCGTGGTTCTTAGTATTGTAAGAATTTTATTCTTTATAGACTTTTCTGAAGCCTAGAAAAATTTATTGATTTTTTTTCAGTTTTTGCTTTTCTAAAACAAACAAACCAAAATTGTTTCCGGGCACATGGAAATTAGTTTTGGGCTGCCTGTGGCCACCAATTGAAGAGGCGTGCTATAGACAATGGATGGATGAATTCCATGTCAGCCCAAGGTAAAAAAAAAACTGAACTGCCAGTGAATTACATTATTTCCTAACAGGCCTCAACTCTCCATTAGAATGTAAAAAAAAGGCTAAGGCGAAACGGGTATGCATTAAGAGATCCCTTTAAAGCCAGCAGGTATTGTGAATGAGCACGGACTAATGATACAGTCAGAATGCCGCCCTCTCTGGTGCGCCATAACACGGCTACCTATCCTGATGCATGTGGTACTTTCACAGAGGCTCCAATATGACAATATATGCTTTATCAAACAAACAAAGTGACATCGTTAAGTGGGATTAACGGATACATAAAGGAACAGTGCATAAAAGGTAAAATTGACCCTACTCGGCCGTGATATATATTACAGCTGAGCTGAAGTGATGATTTGTCTGTCAATCGTAGATCCAGAGACACGATGTGCTTTCTTTCTGCTGTGAAATAGTGCTTCATTTCTTACTCTGTCTGAGCCCCTCTGGACAAACACTTACTCTGCGTTCACTCACAGGACAGAGGAGTTCATTTGATTGCCTCATACAGCGCCTCGCCAACGTATCCCAGAGGCTTCTTCACATTTTGTCTTGTTACACCTTCGGACTTTCATCGAGTTTGATGAGAACAACACACGGTAGTGGATAATCGCGAAGTCATAGGACGGTGACGCAAATAAAGTGTGCCGCAGTTTCCGCCTACTCTGATGGCCCTAAATAAAATCCCACACAAACCAATTGCTTGCAAAGGTTATCTAATTATCCCCAGCTTCCGTCTCATTTGGTACAGCAGCAAACCTTAAAATGTGGATAAAAACAAATGCTTTCACATGATGTTTCACATATCCCCATGAATTCCCAATGTCGTGTTTCAAAATCCCTACACATGATTACACGCTCCATTCACATGTGTGAACATGTCAAAACATCGGAAACACTTCTTTTTATATCACATTCCATAACCACATGGATGGCTGAATTTTATTTTTTATTAATTTTCTTTTAGCATGGAACTGTAACAGCAAAATGCATCAATGTCGGATGTTTGAATAATGTGCTTGTCTAAGGCTGATTATCATGGAAATTGAGCTTTATGTATTTATGAATCTCTGGAGTTTATGACTGCATGTCCCAGTATGTCTCTGAGGAAAGTGTGATGACTGTGTCTGTCATGATGTCTCTCTCATGGACGCTCCAAGCCTGCTATTAATCCAAGCTTCTGTCGAGCTGCCTGACACCGACTGTAAATCTGTTCCAGTCGTCTTGTTGAGGCGAAGTGGAGATACAAATCTGAGGAGAGGTTGTAACAACACAGGATCAATAGTGACAGTTCTGTTGGTTGAGCAGACCTGAAGGGCTTTAGTGCTTTGTCTACTCAAACCGACACATGACAGTTATAATAACTTTACAGAAAGACATTTGTGTTTTTTTGCTTTTCTTCTGCGTGCCTCTCCTGATCTCTTGAAGGAAATATCATGTGTTGAAATAGAAGTGGATTCATCAAATAACTGTTTTAATAGTTTTCCATTTCAAAATGATTAAAGCGCACAGGAAGAGACGTAGTGGGGAAAATTCAGAAATGAAGGCGACTCAGTCAAATATGGTATCTCCATCTCCTGCTAGTCGGTAAGCTTATATTAGCCTCACATGGGTTTAGGCTTCGCCTGCAAGCTTCATCGCCATCATTCTTCGCTGACCAGTTTAGTTGAAGCATGTGATGTTTGCTGGTGCTTTATGAGATCCAAGCTACTTACAACACATACAAAGTGCAACTTTGTAATCCAGGACATAAAATACAGCTAGATTTATGCCTTCTATATCTTCATAGCAGCTACTTTATTCTTCCTCAGTAACATTTATGTGATTATTTTCGCCCCCCCTTAGCAACTAGTCAGATGAATACTGCTCTGCATAAAAAACATTTAACTTCCCTTTGCTCTATCATATGCAAACTGCTTTAAACCACAGAAAACCGTCGGTTTCAGTTAAATTATCTGCACTTGAATTAAATTTAAATTAAACTGAAATAAAAAATAAAATGCTGAGTAAGTATTTGTTCTAATCTGAATGGATACATCATAAGAATATAGTGCAGTTATAGTGGATCCCTTTACTTTAGTTCATATCCATCCATCCTTTCATCTACTATTCAACTCGCTTATCCTTGTGGGTCTGCTGGTGCCAGCTCACAATGAGCGAGAGGCGGGGGCACACCCTGGAGATGTCGCCAGTCCATCGCAGCTTAGTTTACTCACATAATTATTATTAATATTCGTTAATACACACAGTGGAAACCATGTAAGAAGTACCAGAGAAGCTAACAGTCTTCCTTGTCTCTGTTCTTTTTTTGAGGGGGCAAGGCAATAAGCACCAAGGAAAATAAATACAACTCTTGGATTGGCTCCGTTTGTAAATGACAGCTATCATCACGTCCATTCATCCCAGCTTATGAAGATGGATTTTCTTTCAAATCTTTTGAAAATATGTGACAGAAAAGAAAAAAAAAAGATTACTTGGAGATATGTTCCCCGGAAAAACACACCACTATTTGAACGTCACCCCTGCTTCCCTTAAGTGGAGGATTAATTTCAGTTTAACAAAACTGCTGTAACAAAATAAAACTCTGTTATATTTCATGAAACCATTTTTTTTGTTTTCTTTAGCGTATTTTTTTGTTGTTGCAAATAACATGGAAACTAAAAGTCGTACTTCCCCACACATGCTTCCTTTTCGACAGGGTAACAGAACACTTTTATAAAGTGTGATCAAAAATGCGTTATTTTCTATTAAAGCCCAAAAAATAGCTCCGCTAGCAAGGACAGCTTTTTTTTTTTTTGATTACAGTAAATCTTTACAGCGTTCTGCAATTTTTTATTTCTTTGAATTTGTTGCAAAGCAGTGAAATGCAGTTTCATCAAATTAGCATTGTGCATCCTTTTTAATTTCGTGCAGTAAGGAGGACTTGTTGTAGGCCCAACACACGTCCGTATCCTAGTCAAAACGCTTCTGGTTCCAGTTTCCTGGTAAAAATCCTCATTTCATCCAAGTTCTTCTTAGCTTATACGGTGTCCGCACTGTTATGAACAAAGCACTAAGCGTACAGATGCTTCTTCGTTTTCTGCGTGTACCATATTATAGATATAGCAAATGTGTAAAGTACAACCCCTACCACGGGACAATGGGGGTACGTTCAGCTGACTTGATTATTTATAGCGACGAATTGCTAAGTTGTTAAAAAGGCTATGATTCTGCACGTGTCGTTAACCCACCTTCCACTTTTACATCGAACGATGCATTTAAAAATATATATTTACTTAATAAATGTGTCCATCCGAAACATTAACAGAAAACACCAAGCGTTGTTCTCTGGTTTCGGGTCGTTGAGTTCCATCTACAACACAAACCTACTATATTTAGAAACAAGTCATGCAAATTTACAAGTCCTTTAGCTGCCGGGGTGCTAATGCCCCTACAATAAGAACCAGAGATAGCGCTCTTCACATGGGAGGCCTTTCCGTGGCCTCGTCTTATCTCTCTCAGGAGAGTTGACCATTATGTGAAAAAATAAAGAAAAGCAAGTTTAGGTTTGTAAGTTTTGCATGTTCGATGTCACGCTTGTGTGACGTGCATTTTCAATTCAATTCCGCCTATCCGTGTGTATTCGTCATCTCACGGCACTTTACAAGGAAAAATAATATCGCTCCACTCATGCATACAGTCCAGCTGATCATGGTTATTGAACAACGCATCAAGCTTGATTTATTATTGAAATCACCTTATAAAGTTCTTAATTTAAGAATGTCATAAGAAAGGAAATAAAACTAAATTCCTATATTTAGTTTACAAAGCTAATTCTAAGCGCTTCTGAGTGGTCTGTATGTTTCAATTTTAAGTAATCTGCCAAGTGTAAATAATACTACACATATCTGTTGATATTCTTGAACCATTCTTTTAGGTTAGATGTCAGAAGTAAAATCAGTCCGGACATAATTCCGGGATAACACAACCATTTGGTCTGGATCAGTAGTCTCACTCGGAGACTTTATTCATAAAGCTGCTTTTTCATTTCTAATTCATCCTTAATTCTGGCAGACCTGCTGTAACCCTGTGAATTAACAAGAAAACTGAAATAAATAAAAAACCCTTTCTCTCTGCCTCAGACCGCGGATAATATGGCTTCCTGCCCCAGGCGGCACAACATGAGGGGGTGGCACAAGACCTCTGTGCAATAAAATCTATGTGACCGCATGGCTGTATGTTTATATAACCTCAGTGTTGGGTATGTAGGGGGAATACACCGTGGCTGGCCAATGATGCATAAGTTGGCATGCGTTTCACAATTTTACGTTTATTTCACTGTTTTTGCTGCACTGTCTTGTTAAATATCTAAATGAATTCAGCTCGTCGAAACCTTAGCTGGTTCTTTTTCAGTCTTAAAAAAAATATATTTAAACAATAAACAGAAAACCAACAACGCACCAGTTCTTTTTGCTCATGAAAAACAAACAAAAAAGGCTTTTTTTTTTCTTTCTAGGGATTTCTAAAGCAGCTGTACTGATGTCCGATCCGTCAAATCCACAGCTTATTTGTAAAGAAAAGGGGTTTTTGGGAGAGTCTGTGTGGGTTTTAGGAGCTTGGGTGGAATGGGATGTGGAACCATTTCATTACTGTATGTATGTGTAAATGTTCTTGATCGAAGGTTCTGTCATGTTGGCCAGGTCGGACTGTAGATTTGCTTCAGTGGGGATGTTTAGGAAGAATGGGGGTCAAAATACGAGGAGAGGGATCAATGTGAGGATTCTCTTAGTTTGGAAGGATTAGAGAGCTTTGTCAGAGAAAACTCTAAACAGGTTTTGTGTTCCTCTTTTTGCTGCTTTAAGGGGAAACAACATAAAAGAAAGGTAATTTTTCCTTTTAGTCATCTTGACTTCAGAGGAGTGGGGAAAAAACTTCTTATAAACAGAACCTTTAACCCATTTATATGCATGCAGTTCGAAAAGAACATCTGGGGACGGATTTGAGAGTGTGGAAAACCTCACCGATTGTCGACACCACCGTCCCCACGAAGTAAAACGCTCCGGTGAAGTCCCAACGAGGTCGCACCGCGTCCACGCGGATCCCCGCCACGTTCGCCTCCTCGTAGCTCCGCAGGAAGCTCCGCAGCTCCCCGCGGCTCAGGTTGTGCCTCTGCGAGAAGCGCTCGAAGCGCTGTGCCCAGCGCTCCTTGGCCTCCCGCTCCTTGGGCTGCTCCAGCGCGGAGAACACCGCGGCGCCGCACAGCAGGTAGAGGACGATGAGGAGCGCCAGCAGCAGGAAGCGCGCGTTGTCCTCGTTGACGGGAGCGCAGCAGCAGCCGCTCCTGCACGCCATTATGTTGCGCTCTCCGTCGTGGCGCAGCAGCAGCAGCTGTTGAGGACTTGTGGCATCTTGGAGACGCGTGCTCCGCGGAGGACTTTCATTGCGTTTGTTTCTGTTTGGTTTTTTGGCACTGCAGTTCCACATTCGCCATAATTGTTCTTATTTCAATAAAAGTTCCAGTGATTTGATGATACATTAGAGATAAAACACAGAAAGGAGACGATCTCGACTACCTGTAGATGATGATGATTATGATGATGATGATGCAGCAGTTCGCGCAGATCCAAAGACAAAAGAAAAAAACCGTCTCCGCCCCGGAGTGCGTCTTTTCCGCACAGGGAGTCTGATCTCCAGTGATCACTGGTGATCACCAGGATCCCCGCTCAACTGATAATGAGTCTGATCTCAACCCCTCCTTTTCCCCTCCTTTTCAAAGGTTTGATTCGGACATTATGGAGCGTGTTTGAACATGGGGAGATCAATGCGCTCCGACCTTTACGCAGCTCCGGCGCGTCTTTTTTTTTGTTCCCGGGGAATATGTGAGCAAATGCCAGCGGAAATAAATTATTCAGGATCAGCTATTGCTGGAAACATGGGGAAGTTTGACTAAACAACGAGGACCCAGAACCACCAGGTCGTCCTTTGTATTGGAAATTAAACTGGATTGTTACATTTGGAGCAGCTACACTTTTTCAAAGCTTATTTGCAACAGTACTTTCCCTCCCCTCGATATCTTGTGATAAAAAAAAAAAACATCGGTGTAATTTTTTATTATATGTTTTGGGATGCAAAGTAGAAAGTCCAATAAAAAGTTAAACACTGTTTTCATTATAAGCATCACAAACGCGCGCTTGTAACAATAGCAGCTCGATATTGTTGGATTGGATCCTCTGCAGAACCTCAGTTTTTACGTCTTGTTACAGATTCTGCGTGAAATTTCTATTTGGACTTTGACTAGACCATTTTAACAAACCTCTACTCTTTATTCTGAGCCTTTAGTCTTGTTGCGATGTCCCTTGTTGTCTCCTTATTGTATTTCTTGTTCTGTTGTGTCCAGTTTTTCACTTCAACACGCTCTCCCCACACAGCTGAAGCACATTCTGTTGTTCCATTCTTCTCTGGTTCCTCGTCCCAGCATAATAACCATCTTGTCACTCTCCTCTCAGATTGTAATTCTGCTTTGACACCAGAGTTACTGCTCTCATCGCTTCCCTTCACTCCTTTTGCACGCTGTGACTTCTTGTAATTAATTACACATGCTTTCTGATGTGCTCTCATGCATTTTGGTTCCTTTACCTGAACCACTAACGTTGATATTTCATTAAAACTGTGGCCACCGTTATCCGGGATTTAGCTTCACTCAACTCTGACCAACTTTACTCTCCCTGCTCTAAACTTGTAATATGATGCTGCCAGCATCCTTTTTCTTATTTCATCACTTGTTTTGCATTTATTTATGTTACCTTATGTCGATTTTCTAACCATCTCTGTCTAGTTTGTTAACAAATTTTACTAACCTGAGTTATAAATCTTTGCAGTTCCTCCCGATTCATCATGAGCCTTTTCCATTTCAGGTTGATGTTTAAGTTTATGTCTTAGCAGAATTGCATTTGTGGGATAGCCTCCATTTTCTGATGTTAAAAGGGCTTTCAAGATATATTGCGTGTGTTATTTTTTTAGCATAATCCCACTACACACTCTATTTCA
>JAVLVB010000374.1:3770906-3781162 GCA_032876305.1 Orestias chungarensis
TATATATATATATATATATATATATATATATATATATATATATATATATATATATATATATATATATATATATATATATATATATATATATATATATATATATATATATATATTTCTGCTTCTCACTCTTTGTATGCTCAAGTAATTACCAGCAACATAACAAGTTTACAAAAGATGATCCTACACATTATCATTTTTGTCAGCAATGCATACGTTTCCATTGTAGTCAACAAATTAGGATGTTTTGTGACCATGGCAACGGGTCTGTTGTATCTTTGATTTTCTTTGACTTTGATGCAAAGATTTACATTCGGTCTTAATGCGTTCTAGGACGTCATTGGATCTCGCTCCACTCTGGCGAGGTCGGCGATAATCGTCATCGGGCTCTGGACGAGGGCCGTCTCCATCATTTTACTTTGGTTTACAGGCATCATAATTAAGCCCCGGCTGTAATTATTCCCCAAACACGCACACACACACACCACACAAACACAAACACGTTTCTGTAGCGGGGCTCTAAGTTGAGCTCTTGGGTCTGTGTGTTTGCACACAAATGAAACATCCTCAGGCAGTTTTTTCCAGCATCTTGAGTACAATTGTTGCATTTATCATGACCTTTGGACCCCCTCTGTGGGCTGTGATAAGAAGCTGCATTTTTTATGTGCGCCAGGTCAGCACCTCAAACAAGTCATAAAAACATATATCCCAAAGGAACAAGGCCTGTTCTGCAGCTCAGCAGCATTACAATGAAAAATACTGCCAATGCACAAGCTGGATGAATTTAAAGTGTGCAACATACTTAAGTTATTATTAATAAATCTAATAAGCGTTTAATTTATTCAACTAAATACAGTTAATGTAGGTCAGTTTAGAAATGATTTGACTCAAATCTAGCAGTTTTTTTGTCAAATTCCTAAAAGGTAAATTGCAAACATGTATGGTATTTAAGTGTCTGACTGAATTGATTAGTGTTTAGTATATTTTAAATAGTAATCCATAACTTTAATTTTTTATATGATTACTGCCAGGTGGCATTCTAGTAAGGGTTAAAACACATCTTTGGTCAAAAGATACAAAAACAAGAATGGATGTGGACTTATATTTGTCTTGCAACTAAGCAAAATGAGCAGGATGGGTAATAAATATTCATAGGTCACTGTTAGAGGACTGAGGTCAAGAGAGCCATGTTGGGTCACCAATTCACCTCAACCTTATTTAATGCTTTTTAAATCAGATTCCTGGAACATCCAGGATGCCACATTTTCCTACCTATTGTACCAAACATGACCCTAGTTTAGGCCAAATAAGGCCAACACATATGCGTGTGGCATAAAGCACAACAGACTTTTGTGGGAATATCATGTTCATGCAACGTTTTGGAGCACCTAATGAACTCTGAAACATTTTTAAATGTACAGTTGGAGTACATTACAGAAAAAAACTAAAAATATAAAAAGGCTTTCAATGACATATGTTTCTATAGACACAAAAGCAATTGTCTTCCACAGACCTAATAGTTCCCAGGTGTAAATCGGTAAAACTGTGGAATTGAGCCGAAGAGGAGAGACGTAAGAAAGGACCCAGAACTATATAATATCTCTGTATTTCTCTCTTTTCTTCCTCAGACCTTATGAAATCTTACAAAACATGCTGTTCTACTGGTGAAAACGAGATATAGCAATGGCAGGGGAGCCATTAAATCTAGCACTGGTAATTGTGTTAAAACATTCACTTCATATGATGGGATGTCCGCTAAATAAATGTACAGAAAATCAAAACATCAACGTGATTTTCTTGTGACGTTAACCTTTGTTTCTGCTATTCAGCGAATAAAAAACGTGTTATAGACGCCTAGTTCCAGGGAGGTCAGTAGGTGTGGAAAGCAAACTAAAGTCTGACAAATCCTAAAAGATTATGTTGGCGTAACCCAAATGTATTAAGATAAAAAACGCAAATAATCCTTAAAGTTTTATAATTAAGTCTAAATAAGAACCATAAAGAAGAGAGATTACCATCCACCCATCCATCCATCCATCGGCTACAAGACCAACACATACTACTACTCTCATAAAAAGCAACATACTGGTATACACATTTCATTTAAAGCACAGCACTAACGACTTTCTTGTATGAAACACATACTAAGAGCAGAATATGTAAAGCATCGCCGGTCAGAGCAAATACAACATAGAAAAGTGCCGATTTATAGAATTGCACTTCAATTGTTAAAATGTTTCGCTCTTTTACGCGGGTGTACTATTCTGTGAGGTAGCTTCTCTGACCAGAAAAGGTTAAAGTGTTTTACAGATGGCGAATGGAGCCTGATTGACATTTCCAAAAAACGTCAGAGCGACATTGAAATCAAGCCACACACTAATATTGATTTACATATCTACATTCTCACCTACAAAACAATTGTCAATGTTCATTGTATGTCAATGCAAGTGTAATATCTTAAAATATTTAGCTGCGCTCCACCATCGTTATCAGATAGAACCTGATTTATAGATTTTTTAAATTTTATATATATATATATATATATATATATATATATATACATATATATATATATATATATATATATATATATACATAAAAACTCTTTTTACGCTACTTATTAAGTTACTTAATTTACAATTATGAAACTGTTTTCCAAATCAACTGTTATTTATATAAATGTATGAAACTGATACTTACAGCAGGAAATTTATGCACATCTTTAAATTTATTAGAATTCAAAAGTGGAAAGTGTTGTAACTCATAAAGAGACCACTTATCCATTTTGGACTATTAGAGGAAGTTGAAGATGCAGATTGAACTTGTGCTTAGAGGAGAACATGTAGATTCTAAGGAGAAAAACCTCAGGTCAGGATAACAACTCAGGACCTTATTTCTGCAAGGCAGCAGTACTACCAACTGTCTCACCATGCTGCCCTATTTGTGTCACATTCTCTATTCCTTATAACTATGACCAGATTATAAAAAAAGCTACTTTCAACCTATATTTCAATCTATATGTACTTGTTTTAGGAATATCAATGTCCGCTTTGGTGTTGGGCCCGCTTAAACTAGCATCAACTTTAGCCTCTCAGTACAGCTTATCAGATAATATCTTAGAATGAAATCCTTACTTCTCAAAACAAAATATGCGATACATATATCATCCAGGTATAAGAAAATGTGAAGTACCCTGTAAGTAACTGAAACTCACTGCTTAGAATGAAAGGGTCTCGAAATCCTTCAACATTTCAGTTTGAAGTTTAAAAAAACCAAAAAGATAATTTGATTGGTTTTTGAAGAATCAAGAATAAAGAATCAGTTTATTCATACAACACCAATTTACAACAAATGTCGTCTTAAGGCACTTTACAAGAAAATCAATTAAAATCATAGATTCATCTTTACAAATCAATTTGAAAAAGTTTCCAATCTAAGGAACCCCAGCAGATTGTATCGAGTCATTGATTTGCAGCATTCACTCCTCTGGAATCAGCAGGCAGAAACAATGGCTTGTGTTGTCGTTGACTTTACAGCAATCCCTCATACTGAGCATGCATGTAGCAACAGTGGAGAGCAAAACTCCCCTTTAACAGGAAGAAAACTCCAGCAGAACCTGGCTCAGTACAAGCAGCCATCTGCCACGACCGACTGGCGGTTTAAAGACACAGAAAAATAGATGCAGAGGATACTGAAAAAAAAGTTTAAAGCAGCAGTTGTACAACGCCGCTGGCAGCATCTCAGCCCATGTTCTCCTCCAAGAAACTGTTTCAGCTAACAGAACGCCAGACCAGGTGTGGTTACTATGGAGAGAAGAACACTAAGAGAAAACAAAAGGTTAACAAGTTTGAAATAACGGTAACTAAGTAGATTGGACAAAGGAGGAAATTAGCAGAGAGAGAAGTGGTCAGATTGTCCTCCAGCAATCTAAGCCTATAGCGGCATAACTCTAGAAATAACTTAAATAACCAAAAGCAAAGGAGAACCGTCTGTCAAGACTTAGTTCCTCCCACCACCGGACTAGGTTGTCTTCTCTACCTCTTCCTAACTATAAACTTTATCAAACATGTAGGTTTTAAGCGTAGATTTGAAACTAGCCAGGGTGTCTGCCTCACGAACTAAAGCTGGAAGCTGGTTCCACAGGAGAGGAGCCTGATAACTAAATGATCTGCCTCCCATTGTGCTTTTAGATTTTAGAGATTCTAGGAACCACTAGTAAACCTGCAGTCTAAGAGCGAAGTGCTCTGTTAGGGACATAAGGAGTAAAGAGATCTCTGATATACGATGGAGCTTTATTAGTGAGGGCTTTATATGTCAAAAGAAGAATCTTATAATCTATTCTAAGTTTGACAGGGAGCCAATGAAGGGAGCTAAAATAGGGGAGATAGGATCTCTCTTTTTAAGTTTCATAAGAACTCTTGCTGCAGCATTTTGGACCAACTGAACACTTTTAACTGCATTTTGCGAACTTCCTGCTAATACAGAGTTACCATAGTCCAGCCTTGAAGTAACAAATGCATGTAATAGTTTTTTAGCATCTGTCCCATAGAAAATATTTCTAATTTTTGCTATATTCCTAAGGTGAAAGAAGAAAATCTTACAGACCTGCTTTATATGGGACTTGAAAGACATATCCTGATCAAAAATAACACCAAGGTTCTTTATATTGTTACCAGAGGCCAATTTGATGCTATCCAGGTCAAGTGGCTGACTAAGCAATTTCTTTTTTAAAGGTTCTGGTGCAAAGATAACAACTTCTGTCTTTTCAGAGTTCAAGAGCAGAACGTTTAAAGTCATCCACATTTTAATGTTTTCTAGACATGCCTGTAATCTACCAAACTGACTGGAGCCATCAGGATTTATAGACAACTACAGTTGTGTTTCATCACCATAATAGTGGAAATTAACACCATGCTGTCTGATGATTTTACCAAAAGGGAGCATGTATATAGTAAATAGAATTAAGCCAAATACAGAACTCTGTGGTACTCCACAAGTAACCTTACCTTAGAAAATTTGTCATTTAGATGAACAAACTGGGATCTATCAGACAAATAGAATTTAAACCAGTCTAATGCTGTTCTCTTGATCCCTACAATGCGTTTCAGCCTTTCTATGAGGATATTGTGATCGACTGTGTCCAAAGCAGCACTGAGATCTAACAGAACTAGAATATACATGAGTTTATTGTCTGAGGCCATGAAAATATCATTTGTGACTTTAAGGAGAGCTGTGTCAGTGTTTTGATGAGCTCTGAAACCTGACTGAATTTTTTCAAATAGGTAATTATTCCTCAAATGCTCTCTCAGTTGATTAGCAATAATTTTTTCAAGGATTTTAGATAAAAAAGGAAGATTAAATATGGGTCTGTTATTTATTAAGTCTTCTTGATCAAGAGAAGGTTTCTCAAGTAGTGGTTTTATTACAGCTGCCTTTAGAGCCTCTGGTACATAACATTCACTAATGACAAATTAATCATTTCCAAAATGGTGGTAATAATAATAGGAAATACTTCTTTAAACAATTTAGTCGGGATTGGATCCAACATACAAGTTGAAGGCTTAAATGAAGAAATAATTTTTGAAAGCTCAAAAGGCTCAACGGGAACAAAAAACTTCAAACAGAGATCAGGCTCCAGAGCCACATTCAGTACCTCATTGCTTATTGACGTAGTAGTTATGTTTGGTAGGATGCCATAAATTTTAGTTTTAATATATTCAATTTTATGAATAAAGAATACCATTAAGTCATTACAGCTAAGAGCTGGAGAAATAGATGATAAAACAGAGGTTTCAGTGCCCGTAAGTTTGGCAACTGTATTAAAAAAAAACTTGTACTTTTCTTATTCTCCTCTATTAATATTGTAAAATATGTAGATCTAGCTTGGCGAAGGGTCCTTTTGTACAGAAGCACGCCGTTTTTCCAGGATAAAGAGGTTTCTTCTAAAAGCGGAAACCGCTATTTCTTCTCCAATTTCGTGCTGTTTCCCTTTAAGTTACGAAGTTCTGAATTAAACCAGGGGGCCAACCTCCTATGAGTAATCACTTTCCTTTTTATGGGGGCTAAATTGTCTAATGTTGTACGCAATGAGTACGTAATACTATGAACAACAGCATCAATTGGTGTAGGACATAAAATTAATTAACTGCCCTCCGGTGTGTTTCTCCGAAATACTGAAGAAATAACAGTAAAGGTGGAATGGATTCTTTAAAGGTTGTAACAGCATTGTCTGAAAGACACCTACTATAGTAAAACTTTCAGATTTTGAGTACTCAGTGAAAAAGAACTCAAAAGCTATCAAAAAAATGGTCAGGCGGGAGAGGGTTATGAGGCAGTACCTTAACCTTTTCACACTCAATGCATTAAGTCAGCACAAGGTCTAAAGTGTGACCAAGAGAGTGGGTATATGTCTGAATTTTTTAAGTGAAGTGAATTGAGTCTAAAATGGCAGTAAAGGCTTCATTTAGCCTGTCAGTTTTGGTGTCAACATGAATGTTAAAATCACCCACCATAATGACTTTTTCAGTGTTTAACACAAAATTAGATAAAAAAATCTGAGATCTGATGGTCGTAAACACCAAGCACCATGTTTGTTTCACTCTGATCACTTTCTTTGCTCCTTTTAAGCTCAAGTGCTCTTATGTGTAAAGATCAAAGGACATTCATCTCAGATTGAATGTCCATTTGAAGCACAGATTTAACTGCTTTCATTTAAAAAACATGAACTCTGACATTATTTAAAAAAACAATGATTATCATTAACCACAACAGAGTATCTATAGAAGTCAATAGAGTTTAAACCTCTTATTCTGCTATGGCTTCTTGGAAAGTCTGATTAATATAAAGGTTAGGAATGTTTTTTTTTGGTGGACAAAAACAAAGCAATTGAAATCGTAAATCGTTTGAGTCTGAGACTGAATTTCATTTTGGTTGAAAACCATTGCAGCGCAGTGTCTCACACTATCAATCTTAAATGGATGCGTGATATCCTATCCTTGCAGCGCGGGCTAACCATAGTAACATGAAACTAGTCTACAAAGTAATGTATATAAACAACACTAAAGTGTTCAAAGGGGGACAATGTACAGAACTGGGACCAGGAACATGTTCATACTAACGTTAGCGGGGCCTTTGTCTGTTTCGTGCCTTAACTGCAGGGGTGGATCTAGGAGGGTAGGGGGCGGTGGAGGAAGCTCATAGTTTTGAATTAAATATTAATCCAGCAAAAATAGCAGCAATGCAGCTTAAAATCATTCGTATATAAATGGGTGATGAGTGAATAGAGTTAAATGAGTATGAGCAGGAAAACAAATTGGAAGTTGAGGTAAATATTCGACACATGTAAAACAAGACATTTAGGAGCGTTTTGTTTTGTAAGTTTTATACATAATCATAGAATTGCAAAAATCTCGGATATACCATCATTTTACTGTATTTCATTAGTTTTTTTGGCAATATTTCACACAATTTTCATGACTGTTTTTTTTTTTTATCACTTAATTTTAATTATAGTTTTTATAATTTTAATTTTAATTATAGTTCAATTAGGTCAGTGACAAATATTTAAAAACGAGGAAGCTTTGCAGTCTTTAGATTTGGTTTGGTTTTAATAATAATAAACTTCTCAAAACTGAATAAACATTATCACTTTTGGAAAATGATGAAGGGGTAAAATATGAAAGGGAAACAGACAAAAAAAGATCAATAACTTTGAAAACATTCAATCCAGGTTCATTTATTAAAATAACCTGACTCAATAGAAATACATTAAATTCAAAAAAGCCAAAAATAATATAGTCGAATCCGCTTGTTTTATAATGTACATGATTATGAAACTAGGACAACTGAACAACTTTTCATGTATATCTATATAAGTATATATATATATATATATATATATATATATATATATATATATATATATATATATATATATATATATATATATATATATATATATATATATATATATATATATATATATATATATATATATATATATATATATATATATATATATATATATATATATATATATATATATATATATATATCTCTCTCTATATATATATATATATATATATATATATATATATATATATATATATATATATATATATATATGTTTTTATTGTTTTTAGAGTTTAACGAGTAGGTGTGGTTTTTTTTGTTGTATTTTGGAGGGGGAAACCGGGAGTACCCGGAGAAAACCCTTAATAATAATAATAATAATAATAATAATAATAATAATAATAATAATAATAATAAAAATAATAATAATGATAAATAAAAAATGAATGGAAATAAGAGAAATAATATAATAACAGAAATAACATTAAAATAATTGAAAATAATTGAAAAAATGTTTTTTTCTGTTTTAACACCAAGCAGCTTTTTTTTACAGGAAGCAAGAAAGCTGAAAACTTCAAATTGTAAAAAGGAAACGTTTACATTTTAAAGACGTAAAGAAATAAAGTCATGTAAAGGTAACAGAAGTAAAGAGTATGAGAAGCTGACTTATTTTTAGTAGTAAAGGCGAACATTTTTTGTTTTTTATGAGATATACAGTAAGTCTAAGATTGGATCAGATGGGAGCTCTGGTTCTGTAACAGACGCTCCATGTTTTTGCTGTCTTCGTCTTTGTTGTTAAAAATGCATGGCTCCGTAACGAGAAGTACGAAAGCTGTAGAACCACAAGGAAATCCTCTCCAGGCGCCAGTCGAGAGCAGCGACCATTCGTTCCAGCGTGCTCGGCTTCTTTTTCTCAACGTTCAGTTCGTCCTGTAGGTAGTTCTGGAACAGCACGTCGAAGGCTTTTCCCGCCGCCATTGCTTCTTTGAAAAGTTTCTGGATCGTTTCGAACTCCATGTGGATATTCCTGGACACGGTTGAAGTGATGCGTTTGAGGTTGTCATGCTTCACCTCAAGCTGGGAGACGCCCTGATGGACCATCAGTCTGGAAAGACGTCGTACCATCGTCCTAAGTCCGTCGGACGGGAGCGTTTTGGTGACTTCCTCAGGGGAGTTCAACACATGTCTCAGGAGCAGGGAGCAGAAGAGAATGCTGGGATCCGCTGATGGGATTCGTTCTGGAGATGACCTCGAAGAGTCAGATGTTCTAGAAGAGAAGCGTTTCTGTTCTTCCATGTTTTCAACCCCCAGCTCGTGTGCGACGACCTCATTCAGGGTGGCGTCAAATGCTGTGTCGTTGGTCATCGCCGCCTGGAGCAGCTTTTCAGGGGAGCCGAACTTGGAGAGCATGCTTTCGGAGATGGTCGTCACCGTGTCCGCCAGGTTGTCCTTGAGAATCAGGACCAGGAGTTTTTGCGGATCCCCGGCGTGCATCATCAACTTCGACATGCGGTTCCTCATCCGCTTCAATCCCTCCTGTTGGATGACGTGAGCTTTCCTCTGGTAGCTACTCAGAGTCCTCAGAATCAGAACGCAAGTCAAGGCGTTCACCTTGTCTTCGCCGCTGGGTTGGTTATAAGTCAGGTTCTGTCTGAGGATCTCCTTCACGTTTGAGGCAGGTGAGACCATTTTGCTGGCAAAGGTTCTGGTTTGTGGTGCAGCAGCGTGCTACGTCTGCGTCGTCTGGCTTGGAAATGACCAGCTCAGAAGCTTTCAGTCTATGCACCTGTGTGGACATCAAAGGCACAATGTGACGTCACAGTCGAACATAGGACAGCGCTGCTTACGTAGGCGCCGGTAACCTAGGCAACAGAGGCGCGTGCGTTCCAAAGGAAATAAATAAATCATTTTTTGCATTTTTTTTTTTTTTTTTTTTTGCCAGAATCGTCACCTTTTCCTTTTTCTTTCCGCTCTACTCAGTCAGTTTCTTCGCATGCGCTGAGAGTATGACGAGAGCGCACCTGCGGCACGCCTCGATCAGCTGAGGGACCACAAGCTCGAGCGCTGCACCGGAGGGCGTCTTGGTACTTGTAGTGTTCTGTAGTTTTAAAGCTCAACTGGCCTGGTAGCGGCCCCTGCATGTATATCTAACTTCATTTTCTATTTAGAAAAATAAATAAATAAAAAATACCTGTTTTTTATTTTAAGTGGCAAAATGTCCCTATAAAACACGTTACCGTGGGGAAACAAAAATGTGAAATTAAAATCTATCTATCTATCTATCTATCTATCTATCTATCTATCTATCTATCTATCTATCTATCTATCTATCTATCTATCTATCTATCTATCTATCTATCTATCTATCTATCTATCTATCTATCTATCTATCTATCTATCTATCTATC
>JAVLVB010000374.1:3790993-3851202 GCA_032876305.1 Orestias chungarensis
TGTGTGAATGTATGAATGATATAGAGGGGTAGAATAAATAGTAATGTATAAGTGTGTGTGTGTGTGTGTGTATATATATAGTATTTATTTATAGACCATCTCGAACCACACTCCATACCAGTAAGTGGCGGTAATGCTACTATAAGTTTGTTGCCAACCGCCAATAAAATCAAACAAGAAGAAGAAGAAGAACCTGACACCTGGAATTCCAAATAATTTATTAACGTCATAGACCAACACAAAGTAATGAATTATTGTCGACAAAAAGATATGCATAGTTTACAAACATTGTTGCATAATAATGGCTTGAGTTTTGCTGATCCATCTTTTACTGCAGGCTGTTGAAGTTACTTTGCGAATCTGAATACTCAGATTGTTGCCAATTCTTCTATGCAGAGCAGCTCAAATTCATTCAGTTTGGAGAACATCACATACATCTTTTTTTTAACCTGGTCACATATTATTAAACACCTTTTTATGTCTGGGCCTTGACTTGACCCTTCCAAAAATAAATATACTTCAGTGTCCTAGATTTAAATTTGATCCATTTTCCCACTGTATTGAAGGTGTTCAGCACAAAGTATTGTGACTGATCTGTGTGGTGATTTGTAAGCAGGCTCTAAGTGACAGTTTTAGTCTTATCTGAGCAATTGGCCATTTTCTATATATCTACTCCTACATACCTTGTTGCAAATTACATATAAGACTTTGTTTAGCAAATTCTTAGCAGTAGCCTTCTTCTTACTCATCTTCCTCAAAGCCCAGATCCATTAAGTGCACAACATAACTTGTCATGTTGAGCTATGGATCTCTGCAGCTCCCCTAAAGTAACATGATCAACCATGAGTAAGAAAGATTTGCACTTTCTAATAGATTAAATGGGGATCTGTGAGAGGATCAAAGCCTTGGATATCATTTTATAACCTAACCGTGCTTTGAACTTCTCCCTGACTTATCTGCTGTGCTCCTTCTTCTTCAATATGATGTTTTTTCACCATTATTCCCTACAAAACCTCGGATGCCTTAACAGAATAGCTGCATTTAAACACAAATCAATGAAGCACAGGTAGAGATGATTTGTGATGCCAAACTGTGGTCCAACTTGAGCTGGAGCTAGTTTTTTTGGAGCAAATTGCTCCTCAGTAACCTGAGGGCTGTTAAACAGATGGGTGAAAAAGCTGGTCAACTGAACAAAGATTGAATGAAAGTTTGGTTGGTTGCTAAATTAGCTAAATAACTAACCTTTATTTTGTAGCAAAGCAATTTTTTCAAGTTATCTTCATCCTTCAATCACAGAAGGGCTGCTTCACCTCATGTATCCTAGACTAAACATTGTTAAGTTTACTTGACACACTCTCCTAACATGTTCTGTCACGCATGATGCATCCAGGCTCCTTGAAACCATTTGAAACGGATGGCGGCTCTCAACAAACCACCGGAACTCGAAGGCTCTTGAACCAGTTCAAAAACATTCCCAGTGCTGGCAATTGGATTTTATTTTGTGGCACGAGAGTAAATGGGGTTGGGTTTAAATGCACAAATAAACATGTTCTTTCACTCAACAACTGAAGTGAAAGACCCAGAAAAGCATATTGGATAGTTTTGCAGGCCACTGTCAGGACCACTAGAACCGTGTTTTCAGAACTGTGTTTACGAATGTCAGACCCAAAAGAAGACACAGAAACAGAAGACAGTTTTTCCCAAGACAATTTTTCCCAAACTTAGCATCATTACCATAATATTTTTTCAGCATCAGCATGCATTAGAAGTGATCCATATCTCCCTCCCTTCCTCTGTTATCATGCACTCTGCAACATCTCTAAATGAACACATCCTTCATTTGGCAGCTCGGCAGCCAGAACCAAACACCAAGCTGCGATAAACCTCAACAGGGACCCAGGGAGCTGAAGCAACTGGACTGATACTGAAAGGAGGGGAAGGGAATTAACAACTGTGGATTCTCCTGACTGTTGGAAAGTTCTCTATTATTGCTCACAAATCACCGCGTTACAGCTCGGTAAATGTTTGTGCAGCGGGAGAACAGATGCGTCAGATGATGGAGAATATTTTAAAATTGCTACTGGGGTTTGGCCGCGTCACATTTTATTTACCCGCTGGTGAAGATACATGTCAGTCTTTGTTAATGATTTAACTGACACGAGGGAAATATGTGTCCGTTTGCTATTAAGGTTCCCCCAAAAGGTGATTAACCCCCCCCCCATTTGGTCTGTTGAAACTCAACACAACACTCCTAACACTGTCTCTGATCTTTCTATGAATCTTGCACAAAGTAAAGCAAAATCTATACCTGTTATGGTGATATTTTTCTAGACTTGGAGCAATATATTTTTTCATTTTTTTTTGGTTCCCAACTTCATGGAGCCTCACAATGTGGTTGCATGGCAACCAGCAGAGGGTTTGGGTGGTCAGATGATAAAACATAGATGATATAGCTTGCCAATTACAGAGCCTTGGATGTTTCTTGAGCTTTGTACGGGGACAGACCTGTTGTGTCCAATCTGTTGTTTAGCAGCTGGAGATTAATATTTTTCTAAGTGGATTTGGAAACACTGTAATGGACTGGCGCTCTGTCCAGGATGTACCCCTGCCCCGTTGTAAGCTGGAGATAGACACCAGCCTACCCGGTTTGTATCCAAAAAAACATAAAATCCCAGCCGCCCAAATCTCGGCAGAATTAAAAGTGCACCTCAACTCTCCTGTTTCGAGCAAAACTATACGTCGGGAGCAGGGCCGTTATTGCCTAACCTTTGTTGACTTGTGCCAATGTCAAACGTTGGTTTCAAACAGTGCAAGGAGCACAAATGTTGGGCTGTGGACAATCTGAAACATGTACTGTTTTCCCCACATCCGGGAGAGTTACGGCTGCACAGTCATCAGATCTAAATATTATTGAGCGACTTTGGTGTGACCTGGCCACTATCCTGCAAGAACAATGGCTTAAAATCCCTCTGACCACTGTGCAGGACGAATGTCATTCCCAAGACAAATTGACGCTGTATTGATCTTGTGCTCCAAACCCAGGTGTTTCAGTTTCCTTGTCCATCCCCTGTAGAACGGCACTTTTGTTTAATGTAGATAGTTATGGTTTACTAATAAATAAAATATGAATTCTACAGAAGACCAATAAAAAATGTATTTACTTGGACAGACCTACACTAAATACCAAAGAATAAGCACTTTGAGATAACATTACTGTAATTGATCCTTAAAAAATAGATATATTCATAAGATGACGCTTGGGTAGCTGAAATATCTCAACAGACTACTGGGCTTGATTTGCTGAGCAATCAATCCTGGAGTTCCATTTATTTTCCTTGGTGCTGATTGACTTTACCCAAGAAAGTAGACAAAAAAGGGGAGTTGGTTTCTAGTATGTAGTATAATTCAAGTTCTGTGTTGTTAGTAGGGGTTGTTAGAGAAGGTCTATATCGACAAGTTTCAGCTATTCAAAAACAAGGTTGGTCCCTAACCCTCTGAATACCAGAGGACCATTCTGCATATTTTAGTTGTGCTACCATTAAGTTGTATGTAAACAAAAAATTTTATGTTGGCAGTATGGCGAACTGCATGGTAGCTCGCCCTCCCCCCTCCCCCTTCTTATTAGCAGGGAAGACATATCAACGTGTTAGATTGCCAAAATAAGTAGTAAGGCATGTTTCTCAATTGTGGATTAATTACGCTGGTGTTGGTGGAACTAAAGAAAGAAACTCACATTATTGTTACTTATTTATCTGCTTCAAAACTGCCAAAGCACCCACTTGACTTGTATACTGAATAGCCAATCCATTATTAGAGTGGACAGAACAGTGCCTAAAAGAAGTTTGATTTTCTCAAAAATATCCTTTTACAAACTTAAGACCACCTAAAATGAAGTCCAGTCTTTAATAGGTCTTTTGATAAAGCCAGCACAGAAAGTAGAAAGGTTCTCACAATGGTTGCTGTAGTAACCCACTACTCTGAACAATCTTATCAGCTCCTTTGTTTGAGGTACCAGGTGGAAAACTATCAATGGTCTGGATGTTATCCCTTACTGGCTGCACTTGTTTCATGCTCAACAACCAACCTGCAGTATGTCACACTAGCACCTGAAAACCGTTTTCTATTGGGTTGTCTTTTAGAGCAGCAGCTTATCTGCAGCTAAGGTAAGAATGTTGTTAGAAAAGTCCATAAGGAGGGCTAGCTCTGTCCAATGATGCACCCTTAGACAGTGTGGCTGGTGGTAGAATGTCTCCCACCCCATGGATAAACCTGTTGCTGGTCTTTGATGACAGACAGCTGCATCCTAATTATACAAAGTAGCATTATTGAAAATCTATAACCTGCACTGCTCTACATTGTTATAGTTGTTATTGTTTGTAATTTTGTAATTTTGCAAGAATCTATAACCTGCACTGCTCTACATTGTTATTGTTGTTATTGTTTGTAATTTTGTAATTTTGCAAGAATCTATAACCTGCACTGCTCTACATTGTTATTGTTGTTATGGTTTGTAATTCTGTAATTTTGCACAATAAATAAAGTCTTCATTAATGTTTTTGTTATTTTCAAACATACTGTATATCTATACTCTCTTATTCAGAGTATATGGAATCCGTTTGCTTCTTTCACTTTGCCAAAGGCAGAGTGCCTTCCTTTCAGTGAAAAAGGATCCTTATTTCAACCCGGCAGACTATTCCAACAAAAATAATGATAATGCGAGCTCAACGGACTGCTGAATGCATTCGCTACACTGTTCAATTAAGCTGTTTCTTGAGTCAAATATGTGTCAAGAAGGAAAGGTACTTAAAGATGAATGCTTAATACAGGGGGAAAGTTCCTTTTATGTCTCAAACATATTTTGACATATTTTTAGGCTTTATAATTTTAACTTTGTTTGTTGACGCAGTTTCATAATGTTTATCATTTCAGAAACATATTTAATTTTACTTAGAATGTAGAATCCCTTTGTTGCAAATGTTGCCTCAATCAATTGCAAGGAAAATATTAGGATTTTTCTATACAGAATGATTTCTTTTACACACGATTTACACAAAGAAAAAACTGCAGTACACATTGAGAAATAATATGAAAAAAGATGAGAGTTTTTGAAATGACAGCGCAAATCGAATTGGACTCCCACTGTTTCTGTCTACTGATGGGGACTGCAGTGAAAAATATTACAGAAATGAGCTGGGTAACAAGTAGAGTGCTAAAGGCTCGTCTGTTTTCCATCTCTTGCTCCCCTATTCTCTGTTCACGTCTCCATTTTTCCAGGCTCAGTCCCACGCAAAGGCCAGAAAGAACTGTTCCCTGACAACCTTAAAGCAGAAGATGGGATAGGGATGTAGGGTTTAGAGTCAGAGAACAGTCAGGGTTGTCTTTGTTTAAGTTACTGAATGATAGTGTGAGGGTCAGGGTTGATATCCAGGGGCAGATTGTAACAACAGTAAAAAGTGTCCTGTGCCGACAGGTGCTAAAAGGTAACTCAGATATACAAAGGCAGAATACAGTTTTTAAATGCACACAGACTGTGAAGTATTGGAGTGGTAGCATCATGTTGTGGGGCTTTTTTGATGAAGAAGAAACTGGTGCACTTTATAAAATGGATGGGTTCCTGAGAAAAACGATGTTGGAAATGTTGAAGCAACAGGCAAAGACATCAGCCAGAAAAAGTACAATATAGGTGCAAAAAGAGCTTCCAGATGCATAACGACCCTAACATTACAGTGAAAGTGGATTCAAAGTGACTTGAGAACAACAAAGTAATGTTTTGACTTACTCATTAAAGTCTTGATCTAAACTATGTACGACTGGGCAAGAACTCAAGCTAATGGTGCGTTCCTTTATCCATCCGACTCGGACGTCCGAGATAAACTCGGACCCTTTTCTTTCCATCTCGGATGAACTCCGAAGAGACAGATGAAAATTTCCGACTTGGATTTCAAGATGTTTGAGCCCAGTGTCACTTATAAGTATTGATTTTCATTATGTTTGGATCACTATGTTAGTTTATAGGACAATTTCAATTACTCATATTACTTTTTCTGCGTCCGTTACTGTGGGTATGGGGGTCCGTGTTTGCAGCGAAAACGTGGTTAAAACTGGTGTTGCTAAACGTCTCCAGGATTGCTAGCAGAAGATAAACAATGAAATGAAGTGAAAATTGCATGGGGAATAAACAAAAGTGGAGCGCCTGGTACTTGGCTAGTGCTACAGCAATAACAGCTTTCCTGGTGTTTTTCATGTCTTCCGAGTTGGACGTCGGAAAGTTTAATAACCGAGATCCGAGTCGGCTCGGAATGGTTAAACGAACGCAGCGTAACTATTTCAAGACGCTTTGTAAAGACACCCAAAATGTTTGAACAAAGACATGAAATTTGAAGTTCTTAAGCCAACTGAGGAAATCTGTGTACTTCGGATTTTGAAAGCATTCTTAAATATATTTTTAACACGTTCATTCCTTTTTGTTGCAACAAAAAATTAAACAAATAAAGGACTGTGGTAGGGGCTGTGTTGACAAGGTGTTAAATAAATGCCTTTTTTTTCTTTTCTGAACCTTACGCATAAAAAAGTGTGCTTATCTTTACCTTGATTGTTGAAGATCAATAAAAGCTCCTCTTTGTCACTCCTGCTCACTTCAGATTTCTTGACTGGAACATACGTTGGCTCAACCAGAGTATTACGCAGCTCTCAAAACGATAACCTGTTTTTCCCAAACACCAGGTAATTGAGAGCTGCACAACTGGGTGTGGAACAATAGCAAAAACCTGAAGAGAAGCAGTAGATGGAATATCAAGAATAGACGTATATCAACAAGCTAAAAAGTGACCATACAGATAAACGTAAATTAATCTCATGCACAACCAATGAGCCTGCCTGTGAAGGAGGAAAAATTGATCTTGTTGTTGATATAGCTGTGTTAAGTTGAGTGTGAAAGCCCATGATTGCACTGTTTAATTCTATTCACAAGAGCTATTTTCATCTTCTCATCCCTCTAAATGCTTTGTTCCTAAAGGACCTCTGATGTAGCCCATGCATTTCTTGATAAGTCTGTTTGATGCCTGGAGTGTCATGGAAAAGGTTTTAAGCTTCAAAAAGCCATAAGCAACCACCGTGGACTATGCAGGACTTTGACATCCATACCTTCAGTATTTATAAAAACCAGATTTCATCCGATTGAGCAGATGGTCAGATTTTTTGTCTTGCTTCAACCCGTTTGGGCATTCATGGCAAATATCCTGATGGTTTACACGACGCTCTGAACGTCTCCATGCCTGAGTCTCCCACCTCTGCATCACACCTCGATATCAACTACTACCTCGTGGATTTTGGATTATGTTCTTCATCATAGTCCCTCTTTGTTTCCCCGCCAGGACTGTTCACATGATCACTGATTTTCAGGATGTGGAAAGAATTATCCTTCACTCCCACATTGTGAGACGTGATCATTGTAGTAGTGAGTGTGAACCAGCTTACCTTGCTTTCAGGATTTCTACAGTCCGTGATTTTGCCATCCTTGTTTTCTATGTAGTATATGGTGTTTCCTCCCATATACCGTCCTGCGAGTGAAAGAAACCCTAGTAACCATAGTCTAACCTTAACTGGGTTGTGGTTTTTGAACTAAGTCCAATAAGAACTAGACACATTACAGATATAGAGAAGAATGTCACATTTAGTACCAGTTTATCTCTACTGCCGAAAGACACCCTTGCTTCTTGCATTATTCGCAATCATATTCAGTAAAAAGTGTTGAAAAGTCCAGTTTTTTAAGTAAGTTATTAAGCATGTTAAGTGAAATATATGAAATGGAATAATCAGTTTCAATGTTTTCATTTTTGTTAATAATTATTTGCTCCTCAATCTTACTCATGAAAATATAACATCTAGGATTAGAATATTATACCAGAGCAATAAAGAAAAAAATGTTCAGTTCAGGAATGCGTTCCTATCGATAATGTGTTAGATTCTTCTTACAAGTTGTAATTTTGAAACATACTCTTACAAAGATAAACTAGCATCATTGGAATGCTTATTCTTATTAATTTACCATTGATGTATTGTGGAGTACTTTGGCCAGCTCTCTTTTTTTCAAATAGGCTTTGAAGGTATTAAAGACATAAACTGTTGAGCTGTTTAACTGAAATGGGAAAAACATTAGAGTGAGGATTTATGCAACAAACATACCAGCGTTATACTGGTAAGAATCCATAAGCAGAAAGGCTCTTCTATCTAGAAACGTCTCTTTGTGACATAAAAAGTATGTGTGAATCAGTTTGTTAGAGAGAAACAAAAGAAAGAGAACACAGCATTAATGGTACAGTAGAAAAGAGTCTTTCAATAAAAAATGATGTACAATGCATGAAACACAAATAAAAAAAGGTTTTGTTATTGGTTAGAGGGACCAGCTGAGTGTTTGAATGCTTTGTGGGAGTATAAAATGCTTGGTTTTACAAAAAAAAAACTTTTATGAAGAACAAAATGCCATGAATGTTGCTTTAATCTTGTTATACCTTGATGCTGCATGAATCCATAAAAATATTATCACCTTCCAGCGTGAAATGACACTTTTTATCTCAATCTTTGGAGTATTTCTCTAAGAGCTTCTGTGCCCTCACCGATGCATCTTTTGGGAGTATTACCTAATAAGTGGGACATGAGATGAATGTACAGGGACTGTGAAAAGTGTAAATGTGTAGAGGAACTGTTTCAGACGTAAAAGCAATACTTACTAGAGATATGCACTCTCCGGCCACTTTATTAGGTACACCTGTCCAACTGCTCGTTAACGCAAATTCCAAATCAGCCAATCAAATGGCAGCAATTTAATTCATTTAGGCATGTAGACATGGTCAAGACTATCTGCTGCGGTTCAAACTGAGCATCAAAATGGGAAAGAAAGGTGATTTAAGTGACTTTGAACGTGACATGTTTGTAGGTGCTAGACAGGCTGGTTGGAGTATTTCAGAACCTTCTAGTCTACTGGGATTTTCACACACAACCATCTCTATTTTTTACAGAGAATTTTCAGAAAAAGGGAAAACATCCAGCGAGCGGCAGTTCCGTAGACGTGCTCCCAAAGGTCAGAGGAGAATGGTCCGACTGGTTCCAGCCTGTAGAAAGGCAACAGTAACTCAAATAACCACTCCTTACAACCAAGGTATGCAGATGAGCATCTATAAAGGCACAACCTGTCCAACCTTGATATAGATGGGCTACAAAAGCAGAAGACAACACCAGGTACCACTCCTGTCAGCTAAGAACAGGAAATTGAGGCTACAATTTTCACAGGCTCACTGAAATTGAACAATAGAAGAATTGAAAAACATTGCCTGGTGTGATGAGTCTCGATTTCTGTTGCAACATTCGAATGGTAGGGTCAGAATTTGACCTCAACAACATGAAATTATGGATCCATCCTGCCTCGTATCACCGGTTCAGGGTGGTGGTGTAATGGTGTGGGTGACATTTTCTTGCAATTTTTTGGGCCCCTTAGTACCAGTTGAGCATCATATCAACTCCACAGCCTACCTGACTGTTGTTGCTGACCATCTCTTCCCTTTATGACCACAGTGTATCCATCTTCTGATGTCTACTTCCAGCAGGATAACACGCTGTGTCATAAAGCTCAAATCATTTCAGACTGGTTTCTTGAACATGACAACACATTCACTGTACTCAAATGGCCTCCACAGTCACCAGATCTCAATCCAGTAGAGCACGTTTAGGTTAAACGGGAAATTTGCATCATGGATTTACAGCTGATAACTCTGCAGCAACTGCATGATCCCATTATGTCAATATGGACCAAACTCTCTGAGGAATGTTTCCAGTACGTTGTTGAATCCATACCACGAAGGATTAAGGCAGTTCTTACAGAAAAAAGGGCTACTACCAATCTGTACCTTTATAAAATTGCTTGTGAGTGTATATGTCCGTTATTAGCATTCATTAGTAACTAATGTTTTTGCTGTTAGAAAGGTGCTGAATTAGGCATATATAATCTTTAATATAGCCTCTAAAATACATTTCCGCAATGATGCTTCACTGTGCAGTATCATTTAACTGTTTTTCTTCAAATGGTAGACTAATGTTCACGTTGCACTACATTCTACTGGGTGTTTCATCTTTTTTTAAAGATTTCCTTTCCAGTGTTCCCACATACTTACCAAGTATGGAACATTTCAATATGCTAGTTCACATTTAATCAGTGTCTGCAGGAGTTTCTTTTACCTTAAACACAGTTTTCCTTTAAATTCTCATTACATGCATGCTAAGTATGAGGAATGGCCGCAAAGTCAATGACCATGCAAGCCAGGGGTCTCCAACCCTAGTCCTAAAGATCTACTGTCTCAAACGTTTAAGATACAACCTCCTGTCCTACACACCTGAATCAAATGAGTTGCCCAATACTTTGGCTTTGCCAAACTTGATGGCATGCTGAATACCTAATTCAGTCTCTTGATTCAGCTTTGGTGGAGCAGGGATTCATGTAATATCTGCAGGATAGTAGATCTTGAGGAGAATCAAGGGTTGAATAACCTTGATATAAACAACTGTTCACTGTCAACATATCTTACTGTTGGTTTTGTTTTTGTTTGATCGTTTGTTTGTTTTTAAAAACCAGAGGATGTTGTACTTTAGTTATCACAATTCCTTTTCAAGACCTTAGTCTACATTTAAGCTTAGCGGTTTGATGTAGCAGTTACAAAGGGTCTGTGGGACCAGGTGATGGGGTTTGATTTAGTGGGTCGCTAATGCAGCTATGTGTCACTTTTTGCCAATAATAGAAATTAGATTGGCTGTTTTAATGACGAATGTCAGTGTGGAGACTGAACCATCACTCAAATTCAATCAAGTGTCTTCTTTTTACGAACTACGTTGAGTGAAAATTGGAAAAAAAGCCGCTATGTAAGGTAATATAATATTTAAAATGTAACTTTGACTGGCAAAAAGTTATGTCAAAAGCACGAAAGGATTCAGTCACATTTTAAATCTGTATGGGTAATCGCTCCTTAAAATAGTGAATTAAAATTTTTTGGGCGTATTAAAAGGAATGATGAGTTCTTGATAACACCTAGGTATATAACGTTAATAAAAACTGAAAAGGCAGGGGATTCAGACATTAAAGCAAAGAAGCAAAGATTTAAGAGACTTGATGCACACATTTGTGAGAGGACCAAAAAAAACCTTAAAGACCATTTACCAACATAGACAATCTTAGACAGTTACGCAAGTAATGCGATGAGGGCGGAGCAGGCAACCTTGACATTTGGCAGAAAATGAAAATGGAGTTAGAAACCAATAAAATATGCAGAACTTGCAGAAAAGTATATCAGGTGTAAGCGAAATATGAATACAAAGAGAAAAAAAACGAAGACCAAAAGACTTTCAATCTATTTTACATTTTTCTCCGAAATGAGTTGCTAAACACTCCAGGATGCAGAATTTTAAAAGGTCAGTACTTTAGAGTTAGAGAACACATTCTCTGTTTTTGATGGGAACCAACTACTTACCTGTTTTTTGGATCACCACACTGAATATTTGAATCCATTAATAAAGGTGAAATTGTACAGTCAAATTTCTCACCAGACACCAGATTTTAATACATTATTCTTATTTACAACAACTTTTCAGAACACCTATTTATACTTCTGTAAATCCGTTTTGCTAGGATAACAGTTGGCCGTCTGAACTGGGCTCCCAACATTTTTGTGTCGTAATACATTCACCAGGACTGGCGGCCCTTCCAGGGTGCACCCCCGCCTCTCGCCCCCATTGTTTGGAGATAGGAACCACCAGACCAGGTTGGAAAATGGATGGATGGATGTATAATACATTAACTATATTTACAACTTGAGTCAGCAATCAAATTTAGCCTGATTGAGACCGATAACATGTCCTAATGGACTATTCAGTTCAGCGAGGATATTCCCTACTCTGGCTACTCATTGAAAGTCCTTTAACCAAATGAACAATGAATGGGAAATAGACAACAGAGTCATCCTCTGTGTTTCAGATGATTAGTCAGGGTCTATGACAAGAAAAGTTGATTTGGTGGAGTAATCAGTTTGAACAGAGTAAAACAAGCCCACTTCTTTGACTTAAAGCTGTGCAGAGCTAAATGCAGCTGGCAGATTTGCATCTGAGGCTTCTTTTTAAGTCCTTTACTTGTTAGATTATGTACTGTCAGAAGTAGGAGAGTGGTCATGTGTTGGAAAGTGATGTGTGAATCATTGTAAAACTTAATAAGAGTTTGGTTCTTTTGTGTTGTACAAAGAAAGATGCCCCGTTTTTAAATTCTTTTAGGCTTGATCAAAAAATTTGAAAAGATTTCAAAGATTTCGGTTATTCAATATATTTGTCCAAATTAAAGGACTTTATCTGAGTCAGGGACATGTGCTGGAAACCAAAATTCATATTGTTGTCTAATTGCAGGGAGTGGCCTCACTAAATCAGTCCAGGGGCTCCAAATGGCCCTAAGTCCCCCGATTTAGATGATTTAGCTGTCCAATAATGAAAATTGGATAAAGAGTGAAACAAACAAACAAATAAACAAAAATAAGATTATTTTTATTTTTATTTATTTTTTGCTTAGGAAAGCATTTTTATTTAATGAAAATGCACTTATAAAAAGATCAATTGGAACATGCATGACTTTAGTGGGTTGTGGTTAAAACATGAGTCGTACCTGTTCTAGCCAAAGGCAGCTGTGTTATTTATTAAAATGACGTTAGGATTTGTGTCAGGGCAAACTGGAGAAGAAATTGATTTTCTTCTCAAATCCCTTAGCTATTTCCATGCACAACTTCAACTTTATTTTTCTTATTTCCTCAGCGGAAAGTGGATATAAAAGCGCAATCAATGAGCCATCAAATCAATCCCATAGCTGCCCCTAGTCTCGTATTTTTATTTGTCTGCATTTTGGTTTTGTTTACAAGTAACAGCAAGCTTTAATGACCTGAGAAAACCCAACAATAATAGTAAAGCCCCCTTATTCAAGATTTGCCAGGCAGCATGGGATATTGGGAGCAACACTCAATGGATCAGTCCAGCCGCAGCATGTTTGCAGGTTACTATTGCCACCAAGTGGAGAAACATGCACAGCACACAGTTACAGAGACATATAATCAATTATTTAAGCAGGTTTCAAGCTTTAGTGACAATATTGTCTCTTAATATTGTTTCTAGCAATTATTTATTCTCGTCTATACTTAGAGTGCTGAGTTAAATTACAAACTTTAGGTTTTGGCTAGGTTAGAGATGGGGAATGCAGCTATTGTGCAACATAATAGGTTTTAAAAATTTGATGGCGAGGCATAGAATAACAAACAAAGGCAAATAGAGAGGTTCTACAATGGTACTAGAAATGAAAGAACAAGTTTTGCTTTACTTGAGTTAATATTCAGAGATGACCTGTTCTTGTTAAAGTGCTTATTCTTGCCGCGTATGTTTGCATATTTAAATTGGATTCAGGTGGTTCTGAAGACATTAGAACATTAGACTAGAGACATTAACAGGATTAAGAGGAACATTGTCACATATTTGAAGTATTTATGTCGTTCATGCTGCAACCTACGTTTGTAAAGTGTTTATATGTCGAGGCTTAACGTGTATTCAGTGCTATACAACATCATTCAAGAGAATGTTATTTACTTTGGCTTTCAGATTTTGTTTATGTTTTTAATAATAAAGGAGGCTCTCATAAAAAAACAGTTAATTAAATACCCAAAGAATGGTAGAGGATAGATTGACAATGGTGGCGTTGCATTCTTTTTTTTTTCATTCATAGTAAGTTGTCTAAATAAATAGTTTTTGAGGAATTTTGCTCATCCACAGTGCAGACAGAGCATCTGCACAGTGAAGCATGAGATTAAGTATGTGATCTATTGTATTTCTACTTTAAATTGCCAATCATTTCTCCCTACAACACTCAAGAAACCAAAGAGGGTTTGCCACAGTTTCAAACGGATAGCAATGCAATGCTGGAGCCTCGCACCCTTCTACAGCAGCTAAAACCAAGGAAAGAAACACGCAGACCCTAACCCAACCATCTCTTTTCCCTTCCTAGACCGACCTTGTTCTCATTAATGACCTCGTCCTTGTCTGTCAGGTGCAATGACTCTGTCCACCTCTGTGCTTAAACTTCCCGCGGGGGTCTTGACCCCGAGCATTAAGAGGATTTCTAACCACTTCAGCGTGTCAGTCCCAATGACTTGACTTAAATGAGCAACCTTGTCCATCCCCTCTGGACATGTGCACATGCAATTCAATGCACAAGATCAATCACCCGTTGAGAACGTGTGCGTTTCCCGCTGCATCCAGAAGAGGGCGCTAACATCCTCCTGAAGACCTAAACCAAACTATTATGCTCTTATTGTTGTTTGCACCCCACTATGTTTGTCCTGTCAATTATTGTACCTTTCTCTCACGTCTCTCTGTTTCTCTCATGTGTCCACCGGTTTAAGCATCTGGGTCAACTGACATGCATGCTGTCATTTGTGTGTGTGTGTCTGTAATGTGTGTCCCCTCACGTGCCTGTTCCGCTCTCTGTTGTGGAACAAATTACACAGTGGCTGGGGAGCCAAATGACTAATCAGTGGTACACAGATTAAAATCCAATTGCTGCAAATTTGAAGCCACACAGGAGCAGTATGAGAAATTAACTGTAACAATACAGTGTCTGCGCAGCTGTCTGCTCCAGGTTAACCTGATAGATGTCGATCTTTTAATTTGGGCCGGCCAAAGAAACCGTGGATGAAGATTGAAAAAAATCATTCGCCCCGCAGACTTGACACTTCGATAGTCTGACAACCAAATCAAGAATAATTTATGACATGCTCCTGTCTGGAACCTTTTGCCGAATCACACTTAAAGCTGGGATTGATGAGTCCTCCTCAGTTCTGGGATTTAATCTAACTATGAAATATAATAAGAAACGCTTAACAAAGTTAGAGGAAGGCCACATATTGTGCTCAAATTCCACCAGGACCCATCCAACAGCGGAGCGTTAAGAAGATGAAGTGTTGTGTTTATGACAGGATGGGAAAATGGGATGTTGTCTGCAGCCTCTCATTAGCCATCGCTGTATCATTCCCTGTTCACAATAACCACTTATCAACCACAGGCTAATGCGGCCATCGTTGGGGTTTTACCGTCTCCCGACTTGGAAATAAATTGATAGCAGCGCTGTTTATTCTGAACTACAGCCTGGCAGAGAATTCATTTCTGCCCGTGTAACAGCGTGTTCAGGGGTGTGGCGGATGAATGATGTGAATAATGAGTAAGTGCTGGCCGAGTGTGTTCAGCCCTGTAGATGAAAGCAGGCAATTGACTCCTGGTTTTATTACATTATCCTCTCCTCTTTCCTTTTTCTTTTTTTCTTCTTCTTACTTTTCTTGGATATTCAGCGCTACAACAAGCACCCAAGCAGGACTGAGACACAACACGAGAGCTCGGCTGGAATTAATCTCCAAAGCAAAAAAAAAAATCTCATTTCAGGCTGGAAGTGTAAAAATCCCGTTAGCACGGCCGTGCCTTGCGTCTTTTTGCCCGAGTGTTTTATAGCAGTCAGGAGGAGCGTGCACAAGCTGCTGCTCAAAGCCGGACGGCCATGCAGGGACATTTCACTTGAAAAAGCCAAAACACGACAAGGGCACTGTGTTCCACGGATGTGACATATTTTAGTATCACACACAAAGAACAACCCTTTTTTTCAATCGGACTAGCCACGAACATGGCCCTAAATGTCAAAAGAGCACACAGTAACCTATGTTAAATTATAAAAAGGCTGACTAAGGCCTTTTTTAGCAGCCCTGCATATCCTCATTGAGCAGCCCAGCTAAGGCCACTCGGGGAAATGTTACGGCTCCTTTGGACATTGAGCAGGTCCAGTCGAGCACATCTGTGCTCACACACCATTTTCAGGGATTTTGTGTTTTTGTGTTTCCAGGGTTTCCTCCAGCCATCTTTAAAGATGTGTATTGAGAAAAGTTGGGAAGCCATGCCAATCCAGCTGTCGCTTCGCCTGAATATTAATGACAAAGTATGAAAAAACACGGTTTCCGTTTGTTGTGGGATTCCATTGATTTAATCTCATATAGTAAATGTAAAAACATTAAAGGAAAATGAATTCCTTCCTCTTGAAGACTTCTGGCGAGTCCGTCACTTGCAAATGCAAAAAAAGCAAAGAGAAGAATAATAATCTTGACAATCAAAAATTGTTGCTCTTGGTTAAGGATGACACCGAAGCCATATTTGTTTAGACCTAACCTGGATATGGAATCAAAAACTTAAATGTGATGTGGAAGAAAATACTTTAGATTTGGCTTGATATGGAATACTTTAATCTTGACCTGAACATGAGTTAAAACCCTGGTCTTAAACAGGAAAGAAGAGTCTAGACCTGAACCTAAAATTGGTTTAAAGGTCCTTGCCTTGACTTGTGTAGAGAGAGTTTAAAGTTGACCTTGAGTTTTGAGGAAATGCTTAAGATTTGACTTGAGTCTGACTTGGGATGAAACAAAGCTGTAGTCTTTTCATAATATCAATAATATCTAAAATATGTAGACTTTACTTAAATCAGAGAAAATGATTTTGTGAATATTTTTGTGGAAATGTCAATAATCCAAAACTCACCACTTAATCCACAACTAGACTGATTCAAACAGAAAACAATCAGTTAAACAAAATACAAATGTATCGAGACCTGTCACTTTGTCCGTGCTGAGATTATCCTCTTAGACTCTCTCGTGCAAGTCCAGAATTGACAGATATGATCATCTTTCAATCTTTCGTCAACAAAGTGTACAGTATTTTCGTACATGTCAAAAAAACCAAGAATGTAAGAAAATATGTGATACATCCAAATTCAGAATAGCACAATTATCCTCTTTAATCCTTTCCAGTTCAATGAAACTTTTGCGCTTGAGCAGAACTCCTTTTATGGTGACTTTTGAAGTGCCTCAGATTCTCCTTGGCCATTTCGAAGTTCTGTGAATAACAACACTGGAAACGAGATGCTTTTGAACTTGTCGGCGTCATTTTTTCTCTCCTTAAGAAATCCCTAAAGTTGTGTTGTTGTTGTTGACTTAGCGGAACCAGCTCACCTGAAACCCTACTGTCTGAGAACGCTTTAATGTAAGCCTGATGACCTTAGATCGTTCTGGTTTTCATAGCTCACATTTGGGTGAAGCCTCGTACATCACATGCAAGTGATGTAATGATATCAAAATGGCTTGATTAGGAGCCTTAATATTGCTTTAGCCGTTAGGCTTGCCACCATCAAGAAACCATTAATCTACCGGTCAAAGAAGAATCCCAAAGCCATTACTCCAGATGGCGTATTAGGATGAATGTCATAATAATGATATTGCCCCCCCACAGGTCCATTCGTTCTTCTGCCACACTCCTTCAGTCATGTTTTATGGCTAACCGTCACTGCATCATTTCATCATGCTAATTTTCCACATCCTGCTTACTCTCACCTTACAACACTGCAGACAATACATACTTCAGCTCCGACTCTTAAAAGGGTTGCTCTCATGATGAAAGGAATAGCCATTTTTTTCTATAAGGTGCGTTTGTGAAGAAAGTATCAGCAACTCATTCTAAGTCTGTTCGGAGGCCAGGCTCTGGCCTCTCTACAGTAGCATTTATAAAACCGTCCAGCGGCTGTAAGTCGCATGATGACCATCAGCCACCACTCACGCTTGATGTGCATCTGCCACCATGTCGTCAGGTTCCTTGGGAGTAAGTAAGGCGTACACTGTGGTACAGAGGAGTGTTAGGGTGTCATATTCACGGCGTTAAGCTGTCTTGAGGCAACGGATGAAGTGGAATGAGCATGCTGGGTGGTCAGTGCGCATCTACAAAACAGAGCCATTGGTGAAAAATATGTAGCCCTGAAAAAGAAGTACAAGAAAAGATTTTAAGTTATATCTTACTTTAGATGTAGTTTAAAGCAACACTTACGTAGTTTCAGTTTTGGTCATTTTTGGCGCCACTGTGGACAAAAGCAGTAATGTTTTGCATGAACTAAGCCTGCATATCCCATGAGGACCAGCGCATAGTTTCGTAAAATCGCAGTTCCAGTTGCAGTTGCAGTTGGACTGAAGAACATTTCTGTTTCCAGTGGCTGTGAGAAGCATGAACAGTGATGAGGTAAGGATCTAATTGTGTCGAAACAATGTCACATGATGATGTTGAAAATAAGAAACAGGGGAAGTGACGTATGCCATAAAGCCCTTTTTTTAGTTGTTTTGTGTGTCAGGGTTACTGCCGCCCTCCTCAAAGTTGTTTAGTGCCGGTTAAAGCGATACGGACCCCCTCCGCCACGACAGAGGTGTCATTCATTGAGCTGTAAGCCGACATAAAAGCTATGAAAATATTTTACGAAGTTCGAAAAGTTTTGCTTTAAAAACCTCTTTCCCCCTTTACGTAACACAGACTGGACTGCAGAGTCCACTTCTTACTTTGAGCTTGTTAGGTCGTCACAGTACTGAACAAAATGTTCGGTGTGCTACAGGCAGGGAGAAGAAACTATGCAGCTTCAGTCAGTCCCTCTGCTTTGGGGTCAGGAAGCCTTTACCAGTGTGATAAAAAGAAACGGTACTGCGACTGTCACCCGCAGAACACGCCTCAAAGCGCAGGTATGACCTACTCTCGGTTGTTTTAGAAAGGAACGAGCATTACATAGCGTTACCGCTGCAGAACTTCAAATGTTAAACCCAAGTTAGGCTCAACTTAAGCTCCAACGTAAAAACGTTACATAAGATCTAGCCTAAGGTAAAATAGTGGCCCAATAATTTCAAACGGAGCAGGCATGGAAAGTGAGACATGCATCGATTCAGCAAATAAAAAAGGTGTCAAAATGTTATATTTAGACATGTAAAAGGTATACACGTTATACATGTTACACAAATGTAGGGGTTTTCTGTTCTGACCTATTCTGATCTTTTAAGTAGTCTGATGTTGAATTTCAGTGGAGGTTAACCAGACAGAAATCAATAGTCGTTTTGTGAAACAGAGCAAACATTTAATCTATTTATTAATACAATTCATAACATTTTAAAAGATCAGCAAAAAAGCCCAAATCCTGCAGCATTTAAACTGTCCCAATCATTGCACAGCAATAAGATCGGTAAACATACTTGTGTTGTCCTTTTCACAAAAAATATTCTTGTTCTCAGGGTGCGTTCAAGTGAATCTCCTACATGAGCTTGTCTAAATATCAAAACAACTCTTTAAACCATTGTGTTATTTATTTGTATTCTTTATTTAACTAGGTGTGTCCAGGTCTCGAATAGATTAAAATCTCCTTTTCAAGAGAGACCTGGCGAAAGAGGCAGCAGTTAGTTAAGAGATATATAAAATCAGGTCAACAGACAATCAACACCATCAGAATAAATCAGTTAAAACATTTACAGATATTAATCGTATCATTTTCCCTGTCCTACAGAGCCGACTTAATGCTTTTGTTATGCTTAAATGTCTGCTTAAATCTAATAAAGTAATAATTTTACATTAAAATTGAAGCTTCTGACAAATCAGGATTCTTGTGTACACCTATGTCCCTAAAATCCATCAAGAAAGAACTATTTGGTCAGATTTGTTTAGAGGTGTAAAGTTGCTTAATTCATGTGCTTTCCCAGGTTTCTCGATGATCTAATACTAGATTTTTGCTCCCTGCTCTTGAATGAAGGACCTGCATATGTTGGCTTGAGCTTGTTCCAAATACATTTTTGGACCTTCATTTTGCCCAGTGAGAGTTTTAGTCGCCAAACAGGAAGCGCCGTAGAGTAGAGTCTTAAAGCGAGCCTTTATTCACGGACTTAATACCACTTGTATATACCGAGATAGAAGATGGGATGTAAAATGAGCAAGCTGGATAATGGAAGGATAGATGAATGGAGGGAGGGATGGACAAAGACTTACTATACAATGATGGTGCACAAATTGGTGTTTTACTGGAACATTTTAAATACAGTGCCTTAAGAGTCCATGTGTTTGAACAAAAGCATGTCTAAACCAGCGAATGTCTGTCAACCTTTCAGCACTCCAAGAATTTAAGAAGCTTCCTCCAACTTATTGAGTCACCATGTTTTTCTAATAAAGGTAAGGAAATTATTTCTGAGATGAAGTTCACAAATCCTCACTTAAAAAAAGAAACAACTATTCCTTCAGACCTCTTCACGGCGTATTAGGGGAAAGCTCTTTACAATTCTCAATAGAAAAAGAGAACGGCTCCTCAGGGTGAAACCATTTCCAACGTTCTGTTCCATTCTCTTTTGACCATATTTCTAAATTTATCCATCCATTAGTGGTAGACCCAGAAGAGGACAGGGTTACTTGAGCTATTAAGAAGGCCTCTTCTTCTTTTCATTGTCACGCTCTGCTGAGCTTCAAAACACTCGCCGTTCTTTTGTGTCTGTATTATTTCTTGAGCTGAAAGAGAGACGAGGACATAGAGTTTTCACATGTGTGTATTTAGTAAAGATTTCAGTCTAAATATGAGTGTGCGAGCGGGGTTGGTGCTACATTAAGTGTGCGTGTGTGTGTGTGTGTGTGTGTGCGCAGTTATGTCCCAGTTATCTACAACATATAATTGATACGGACAAGCTTGACTGAAATCTCTGTGACAGCGACAGGCACGCTGCGCGCCTGCAATTGATGGATGCCCGTGTCAATTGTTCTGACCCCATCACCCTTTCATTCATGCACACACACACGCCCACTCGCACACACTCAGACGCTCAGGCTCCTTTTCAGCGAACCACAAAAGGAGCAGCTTTACTTGCACGCTAGCAGCAGCTGAGCTTTAAGAGAAGAGTGTTAAAGAGGCCACTGACGGGGGAGAGGCAAGAAATGCTACGGTGGAGAAAACGGAGGGAGATCCTGGGACGATATTAACAAGGAAACGGAGGCGTAACAGGAGGATTGATGGAGGGGTGTAAAAGTTGTTGAAGTGAGGAGGTGCAGCGAGATAAGGGGGAGCATTCCTCTAAGTGCTTTGGATTTCTGCAGCAGTATTCCTCGGGAGCTTGCTGCTTAGCATTCCTCCCCCTTTCTTGAACTTGGCTCAACTTTACAGCTGGCTCAGCAGTGAACACGTAGATGTTAAAGTGACGTGATTAATTTGGGATGCGCTGCGTTTTCTCCAGTTAACACACTGTCTGAGCGCTCACAGTCCCATGCAAGCATACGTAAGCATCAGTAAATGTGGGGGGAATCAGTGGCAGAGAAATGGCGTTTCAGATCTGTGTGAGATCCATCAGCTCCCCACAGTCTGTTATCAGCATGACACAAATGAAAACTTGAGTTTGAGCTTACCAAAAGGTCACAGCCATACTTCCAAGTCTAACGCTGCTTATGGGGAAGTTAAGACGAGATGACTGTTTCCACTCGGATGCTGTATGTGTCAATGAGATATGAAGCTGCAACGATTGCATAGCCGGTTTGAGTTACTATCACCATAAAAAAAAAACTAAACTAAGATTGCTTGTGCAAATTCAGTGATATTAAAGTTGACTTACGGTCATGCAGATCAATACATTACCTTCAACTTTTGTCATGTAAACCATGCCGGCATGCCTTATGTGGAACTATTAAATACGAGAAAACATTTATTTTTACTGTAATTTATTCATATCTGACTGAAACACTGCTGGATTAAAATCCTCCTAGGGATGTCCAGATCCGATATTGATATTGGATATTGATCTGATATATATATTTTTTGAGATATTAGTCTGCATCTAAACTCTCCGATATAAACACTCCAACACAATCCGTCTGTTCCAGCATTTAATCCACGCCATCGTTTCTTTTTAAGACCTTTTATCTGTTATAGGAAACCCCAATGAACGATACAGCAACGTTTTCTAATTTGCTACTTTGCTATTAACGTTTCTCACTACTAAAGTAATAAAAGTATGAATGATTCATTTCTATATTGAATCGGGTCAATATGTGTATTGGGAACAGGAGCATATTTTAGGCAACATCTACCTACATGTTATCTTACATGTTTGAAGTATTTGTATAATATGTGTATACTGGTATAAAAGGTGTGAAATACATTTTGTTAGTGGACATCACCATTTGGGACATTTATTTTTCACATTTAACATTTGCAAAATCATTGGTGCACAAATGTTCACTGCTCTATACATGACCTAAGGCCTTAGACGTAACTCAATAGTTATTGACTGATTTTATTAGAAAGTAGGTCAGGCCATGCTGCAGTTGAAATCACTTCAAGCATCCAATACGTGGAGGTGACTGAATGTAGAAGACTCTACGCAGTCTAGAATGAAGTAATATAAGGTCATTGCTACGACTGTTGTAAATGTAAATGTCATACACTCTCATTTCAGCAATGTAATCCTTGACTCTGGTTACTATTAGGTATCAAAGAACCACACTACATTTCAGTCCCTTCTGTTTCTGTATTTACTGATCTTAAACTGTTAGTTACTGAAAGTTAATCTCTGAATTTTAAAATACAGTGTGAGTGCTGTTAAGTCTAAATCTACAGGTGGCTGTCTAGTAAGGCTGGAGAAAACATCATGTATGCCAGATATACAAGTACCTGAAGCATCTTTATGTGTTCGGTTAAGAATTATGTTACAGCTACAACATGCAGTATAAATGATATATTATTTTTACTTTCCCCTATACTCCCCTGTGGCCGCAGCCCTATGCTTTCAGCCCCAAGCTCCTTACATTATCCCAGACTATCCAACAACATTTATCAGACCCAACATTGTTTGGTGGCTGTGGTAAAAAAAACAAAAACCAGTGCTGTACAAAGAGGACCCCTCTCCTGGCATTGGTAGTGTGTGTGTTTGTGCCACCACAGAGGCCTGCGGTGCAGATCAGGGCTCGCTGGCAGGGCCGGGAAAAGAGACCCATCTGTTCTATGAGATTATTTGCAACCAGGAGCGGCACAGGATGTCACCTGTTTGGAAAGACTCAAGGAAATTTGGGATTATGGTGAAAACAAGGCGAGCAAAGAAGTGATTTTACAAAATCAGTTTTGGGTTACAGACTTTACAAATATGTGCATGTAGATGTCAACAAGATCACATTTAATGCTATTAATAGACTTCTATTCTGTGCTGTGCACTGTGAGATGTTTGCTTAAGCTCCTAAACTGTGGCCAGTTTAGTTTAGAAACATAGTTTATGGGGGACATTTAGAAACTCAGGTACCAAAACACAGGATTGTTACTCTTCTCAACAAGCATCAGGTGTTGCCTGGGCACCACCTCTGTCTCAAACCTCTCATAAGCTGCAAAGTGATCATAAAGTAGCCTCTCTCAGTTCTATTCAGAGAAGAAAATGATCGCATCCAGAGTGCAAATGAATCGTTGACGTGCATTATTGTTGTTGTAGTTTGTGGACTTTGAGCATGACCATTAAAAGTTCAGTTGTATGTATGATATTTATTTAGGTTTAAGGAAGCATTGGCTGTTTGTAAGACTTGATTGAGTGGATCTGGATCTGAGTCCAAACTTTAAGAATCACATTTGCAAATACCTTCTTTTAAGAGAAGATTTAACATATATAAAAAACATCTCACATACGACCATCGGGGGTACTAAGCCTCCTAGCACTACTTTCCCATTCAAAATTACTTTGAATGTCAATACATTACAGTTCAATGAAAGCGACCTTGATTCAACTCCTTTTTTTAAAGTTTTTAGTTTATATACAAATAAAATAAGAAATTTCAGGTAATCTATTTCAGAACCTTTCTTCTAAAAGTTTTGCCTTACGTCTTCAGGTGGTTTAAGTGATTCCAGCTTTGCTGTTTGATGGGATTTTAGGTGTTAGAAACAAAACAAAAAATCTATATACTTTTTTCTCTTACACCAGCTTGGTGTTAATATAGACCTAGGACAGCGTGCTTCATATCATTCATACCATGGATTGTAGCCCCACGAAACACTCACTTATCTGCTCCTCATCTGCTGATATCAAAGTGCTTTTATGTCCACCCAGATCTGATTCTTTTCTTTCTGTAACCAAAATGTTAGTGCCATGTCTGTTTATGTTTTGGTAGCCGGCTCTAAATGCTATTTTGCATAATTCATGAATAGCAACACTTTTACATACACGCATAAGATGCATAAATGATTAATTACTTTTTTTTAATCTCATCCCAGACTACTTAAATGTAAAAATGCACCTTCTTGGTAGTGAGCATGTAGAAATGTTATGGGCTGTACTTGTAGCAGCAAAATCTATTTTGAATCAGATTAACTGTAACTGCTTTTGTTGTTGTGTTGTCACCATTAAGCAAGAGTGAGCACTATTACTGAGCAACAACTAGAGGCTGGTAAATGGAGATAAGACGACGACTGGCTGCAATTTATTAATGAGTAATTTCATGTAATCCACAATTATTGCTTTGCTAAATTTGCTGCACTTGCAGAGCAACGAAGGCGAACAAGGATAGCTGATGTTAGAGTGGGAGCATAAGAAAGCGGGCTCATGGTGTTTCCCTCAACTTTCAAGAATCAAGAATCAGTTTATTTATATAGCGCCAATTTACAACAGGTGTCGTCTCAAGGCATTTTATAAGAAAATCAATTAAAATCAAAGAAACATCATAAACAAATCAGTTTGAAAAAGTTTCCAATCTAAGGAACCCCAGCAGATTGCTTGGAGTCATTGACTTGCAGCTTTTACTCCTCTGGAATCAGCAGACTGAAACAATGGCTTGTGTTGTTGTTGACTTTACAGCAATCCCTCATACTGAGTATGCATGTAGCGACAGTGGAGAGGAAAAACACCACTTTAACAGGAATAAACCTCCAGCAGAACCTGGCTCAGTACAAGCAGCCATCTGCCACGACCGACTGGGGGTTGGAAGAGACATAAAACTAAAATAGATGCAGAGTCTTTTAACAAATCAGCCTAGGGCATTTCTTTTATTTTTCCTACTACACTGTTACTGCCCAAGCCATTATTGTTATCCTGTTTTAGGTGGTTGTGGAAGGAAACTTGTGGTTTGAAAGCTGGCATGGTGTAGTGTCAAAATCAAGACACAATCCATTAAATTCCTCCACTTGTGCAACTCTTTTGTTTCCTTTTTTTTACAGGTATTATTAAATTCAAACAAACTCCTATATTTAACTGCAAAGGTACTTGTTAGTTAGATTTCTCTCGTTTCAATTCAATCTAAATGTTTGCAATTGAAACTACTGTAGATAAAAAACGCTTGGTAAGTTTTTTTTGTTTTTACGGTGCAAGATTTTCTAATATTGGGCAATAAGTATAACCTGGAAATACAAACAAAGATCCTCCTTGAATCATTCACAAAAAGAGATAAGATCAGCTCAGGTTACCTGTCAACAAGATGATAGTAGTGCTGCATAACATGAAGTCAAATCATCAGTGGAAAATTTCTGTATCCTTTCCTGTTTTAATATATATCGCATGTTTTGTTTTTCTATTTTTGTTCCATTAAACTAAAGCGCTTTAAAAAAAAAGATATTTTATATAACTATTAGGGATAATAATACTGGAACTCGTCCTGAAAAAGTAAAACAAACAATCTGTTTCCTGTTTAAAGTTGCCAACTGGACAGTTTTGGCCCAGATCAGGTTTTAACAACGTGTCCTGCTGACGCCTTTTTTAATAATTGACGCTAAATTAATACAAAAAAACCCCAAAAAAACCTTAAATATAATGCCTGTGAACACCGAGCTGATGGCTGGAAAGAAAAATATCTGAGCTTTTTTGCATAAGGTTGACGGAACATAAAGATATTTTAGAAGGCCAGATGATTACACGATGCAATTAGTAATTGTTGAGTTAAAGTAAGCTTTTTTAACGTGTTCAAAAATGAAACTATTCTAAAAGAAAGCAAAGTGTATCTCTATGACAACAGGAAGAATGAACGAAGTACAGCAAGTTGCTCAGTTTAATCTTTAGAGATTAGAGTCTGTTATGGAGCATGCTAGATTTGGAAAAATACATAATCCTCTATTCTACTCCAGAGAAGGAAATATTAAAATATCAACTATCAAATTATTTTGTCTTTACTTTGAATGAGTGGTAAAAGCCCATTTTGTAGCATTGTGGGATACTAGATTTGCCTTCGATTTAAATTGATTTACAATATAGTTGTTAAACAGAAATAGAAATTTTAAAGTAAAAACTGTGTTTAAAAAAATGTAGCATTAATCTCCAATAGCCTAAGAGTGATGAAGTCATTACTTTTGAATGGATCACATCTGAAATGGCCTCTGAATACAGAATCACATCAGTTCAAAACATACTAAAACAAGTTGCACCATCCAACCGCATCAGGACGTCAAACAGCACCGAACACCTCAGAACCAGTCGCACCTTCATCCAAGGTTAGAGTGACACGCCACCTGCATACTAATGGCTGTAGAGCAGACTCCTGTCTGTAGGTGATGAATGAGTGTCATGTCAACAGGGAGGGGGGAAGGTGAAGAGGAGGAGGGAGATACAAATTTGGCTCTCGAGATGGTGCCTGCAGGATGCTCAAGCACAGACTTCAGGAAGCCCTAACAGGTTCACTCTGCCATCTGTGGCTTAGAGCTGTGTGTTTGTGGGAGTATGTGGAGGAATTTGTCTGTACATTAAACTCCCTTTCTTGTTGCAGTGAGTTTAAGTAACCGAGACACTCTACTTACACTAGCTCTGGTCTCTCTGTTCACATACGTCAGCGTGCGCTTGGATTAAACAGGCCTTTTCTTTTTTTTTTGCATTTGTCCTGCTATCATGCGCAGGCAAACACACCCAGCAGCTCCATCACCTCTTGCACCCTCCGCCGAGCAGAACAGATGGGAGAACAGGAGAGAGGGTTCCCACGTCCGCCCCTTCAGCTTTGTCCAATCTCGCCTCACCTCATCTCGGCGCCGCCCACTTCAAACCTGCCAAAGCTCCAGTGACTCAACCAAACCCACCCCCCCGCATACACACCGCTGTTTGGACAGAGCAGGAATAAAGCTTCATGCTTTTATGCACAAAATAATAGCTAAAAAAAAGAAAAGTACATTGGCTCTGTAATGGTCCAGAGTGACACTAGTTTAATTTAATAAAACTGCTGTTAGTGTTAAACTATTCCCTAGCTATGAGGGAGCTTGCTGCAAGAAGTACAGCTTGTGATGAAGGATGGAATAGTTTTTCCTTGTAGCAAATGAACAGTCAAACGTGTAACACAAGATAAAAACTCAAAGAAAGGAAATTTTGATGTTGCCTCTTTTACATAACGGTGCTCTAATCTTGATGATATGTAAAATCATGATGCTTTGGCCGAATAGAGGGAGGCTTACTCCTGTTTCATCAACAAGCGATATTAAAAGATGAGCAATGTAATTCCATGTGATCCTGGACCTAACATGTATTTCTGCAAATATCCTTCCCCCTAGTTGCTTTTTTATATTGAATCGTCGATTGCATCTGCCTGGTGCTGCTCTCCTTCAATGGATTTACCCCTGACGTTGCTTGCTGTTTAAAAACGCATTAGCTTAACAAGACGACCTTTATTTTTCTCGTCTGTTTTGCCACAAACCGAAATGTGTGGCGCTTCTGTATTTAAATTTGACATTTTAATGAAGATAAGTGGGTTAAACTTGTTTGGATGGTCAAATAAAATAGTACTTAACCAGGTTCCAACTGGTCAACAGGTACCACTAAACTAGATTGTTTAATATAAATATTATAGTTAATCAACAAAATTCAAGAGCCTTATCACAACCCAGTTATGTTGAATATTCTGAACTTTACTGGCACAAATACATATTATTAGCTTCTGTTAAATTTAGCTCTATATTATTAAGTTATACAAATTTTGGTCTAGAGGGTTAGATATAGTAAATCCAATTAGTCTACATTTTAATTACGTTAAAAATATATTTGCAAGGCTATCAAAATACAATGTTAATAGGAACAAATTGACATAACTTGGTTAAGTAAATTCAGTACAGAATTTCTTAGGGTACATACACATGTGTTAGAATGGTCCAGTCAAAGTCCAGACCTAAACCTTTTAGGGAATCAAGAATCAAGAATCAGCTTATTTTTATTGCGCGAATTTACAACAGGTGTCGTCTCAAGGCATTTTATAAGAAAATCAATTAAAATCAAAGATACATCATAAACAAATCTGTTTGAAAAGTTTCCAATCTAAGGAACCCCAGCAGATTACATCGAGTCATTGACTTGCAGCATTATCTCCTCTGGAATCAGCTGACAGAAACAATGGCTTGTGTTATCTTTGACTCTACAGCAATCCCTCATACTGAGCATGCATGTAGTGACAGTGGAGAGGAAAAATTTGCCTTTAACAGGAAGAAACCTCCTGCAGAACCTGGTAAAAGTAAAAACCGTCTGCCACGAACGACTGGAGGTTTGAAGACAAACAAAACTAAAATAGGAATCTTTGACAAGATTGCTATTGTGAAATTATCTCCATTCAATCTGACTGAGGTACAGCTAAAAGGCAATAGGTTCAGTCTTTACATGTTTAAATCTTATAGACATGATGTGTGACTGGAACACAATGTGGTTCTTTGCAGTATTGACCCACAGGGTGTGTTTCAATCACAAACACATTCCAGATTTTAGTTGCCATTTTTCCGAATATAAAGACCAGATTAAAAACCTTTACTTTAAGGCAAAATATTGGACGAAAACATTTTTGTTAGAACAAACTGCCATTCTAGTCACTCATACAGTTGTCAGGTTAAGGTTTAACAGAGAATACAGTCGGCTGTCATATTTTTAAAAACACACCAGATTCCTCCCAGTTTTTCATAAGCCGCGCGTGTGCCCTCCCTTCCCACAGAGCGGAATGGTGTCATTCTCTCTCTAAATCAATGGCTTTTCCATGCAGAAAACCTCGGCTTCCCTCTGGCTGTTTGTCACCTCCCATGAGGCGAGACGGAGTCCGCGAGACAGCCTAGGGATGGGCGTAGATATCAAGGAATCGCAGCACACGGCTGGAACAGGGTGGTAATCGATACGGAGCTGGCAAAGGGCCCGGGCTCGGGATAAACAGTGGAGATTGCTCGGAGGGGCTTACCATTGATGTGTGATTAAAGCCAGAGAATCACCCACCACCACCACCCCAACCTCCTCACACACACACAAACCCCCGACTGCTCGGAACTTGTGAGTGAGATCTCTGACGCCGGGGTAATTGGTCTCAAGAAAATCAATGGATTTGGTGAGTGAGCCGGTCACAGCTTCCCGGGCAGCTGGACAGCAGAGACGTTTTCACCTGAGGCTGAACTTGACAGTCCTGTTCGAATTTGCTCAGGGGCCCGACCTGACCCAGCTTCACGCAGCTGGCAAAAATATTACATAGAATAGCTGCCACTGTGAACACTTTCTTCTTAGTTATTGCTCTTGGCAACCTGTTAGAGGAGTTATGAAGATGGTTGTCGAAGCCACTAAATATGTTTATTTATTCCACTTCGGCGTCACGCATTTTAATAAAACAACAAATTTGTGACGGATAGTGAACAGTGTTTACTACCGTTCCCATTTTCAGCTTGAATACCTGATTTGTGCAATGGGAGCGTCACCCGCTGTGTTCCAAGAGACCTAATTCTGCAGCGAGAGCCTCAGTTTTTGAAAAGGTCACCGATGATGCAGGGACCCATCAGCACACATCCCACCAAATGACAGCCGTGCCTAGGAGCCATCTCTCTTGCAGCGCCGGCCAATTAGACACATTCGTGCATCAATCAAATATCAAACGGCATCTAGTTACAATGCCTGTCTGTTTTTGATTTTCCCTTCGCCGCCACTCCCAGCAGGTCCAAGACTCTCCTGAGAATCACACTTTTCCAGATATCCAATAAAAATGTATGATTGCAGATGCTTATTGGACATGTACTGCGCTCTGCAGAGTCACACACACACACTTAACCACATGGAGCCCAGGTGACCAAACCAATTAACACCATAATGAGGTGGTCTCCAGCCGCAGTTCGACTCTCTCCACAAGCACAGCGGGACGCGCGGCTCTCATCATCCTGGATATGACACCAATCTTACTGGTGAACTGATGCAGCACTTCAACCCTATTGGCTGAACTGATCTGAAGCCAACAAAAAAAATGTAATCTGGACACAGAAAGTCTAGATAATGCTTAATATTTTAGCCCAACATCTAAATAATCTCTTTCTCAACGTCCACAACCTGATTTTTATGGCAAGAAAACCATTATTTGGTTTTCTGTAAAAACCAAATAATTATGATCTTGCACATTATTTTTAATGAATAGTGTCTCATATCCTTTGTATAATTGTAACTATCTTATATAAAACTAAAAAATCTGTGTGATAATTCCGCTTTAACTGTGCTTTGATTTTCCGTTTTATTTCCTATGTCTTCACTGACTGACTTTTGAACGACATTTTGGTTCAAGTACTATTTTAAATCCCAATCTTTGCATCGTAAACTGGAGGCACATCAGAAAACTTTTCACTTTTTTACAGATTTGCCAACAAACGGTACATGCCGAGTGATTCCAGTCTAGAGGATTTGTGATTCCAGCGTAAAGCTTCAAGTTGGCAAAAAAACTCTCATCACAATCACAGTTTAGAGGGTAAACCAACATAGAAGATAGTTAGATGTCAGCTGTCCATAAGGTTAAGAAGGAATAAAAAGTAAATGAAGAGGGAGTATGCACACATATCTGCGATGTAGTTGTTTGGTTGTTAAGAACATTTGTTCATAGCTAGGTGGATAATCAGTTTCATTTACCTACGGCCAGGTAACACTTTTAAAAGTTACAGTTCACACTTTTACGACCCTGTTTGGCTGCTTAGATCCCCTCGGCATCTTTGTCCTTTCAGTAAAGGATTTTGGCATAGAGCTGCAAGATCTCTTTTTATTTTCCATTGTTGAAAGTCGGAAAAATAAATCGTAGGTGGGACATTCAGCCACCACATCGGACTAGAACTGAGCAGAGTGAGTTAAATGTCTTGGGCCTGCAGATGCAGCAGCTGAATAGCAACATTATTCTCCAACTTTCCATCCTCCTGACTGAAAACTGGCTTCTAGGAGCTGAGTAGTAAGAGTGAATAAATAAAGTTGCCACCCAGGTGGTAATATTAAAGAAGACTACTAAGTCCTGACTAATCACACAATAGAAACCCTTTGCATGGAGGATTTAGGGAAACAAGTGGTTAACAACATGACAATGAGAGCAAAATAATAATTTCATGCAAATGCAACTTTAAGAACTAATCTCAACCCTTCGACCAGACCATGCAGAGTGTTGTTAAAAAAAGAGGCTAATTCTAAGGAAAGCAAGCAACTTGGCTTCATTTATATATATATATATATATATAAAAACTATATAAAAACTATATATAAACTGTAAAGGCTTATTTTTCTTTGAAACCATCCGTTGTCTATATTTGCTTGTTCTTGCAGGGTTGCAAGGGACCTGGTGTCCATCATCAGCTGTCTTTGCGATAGAGGTGGGGCTCACCATGGGCAAGTCGCCAGTCCATCACTTGGACAACACAAACACACAGAACCAAAGACAATCCACACACATAGTCATAACTGAGGGTAGGTTACAGAGACTGATAAACCAATCTTGTTTTGGGACTTGGGGATCAATTTGTTTCAGTTACTCTGTTGCAATGTACATAGTTTTCTTTTTTAGTTCAAAAGGAGAATGAAGCATATTGGACTGTTAGGCGATGTTTACTGGAGCGTTGATTAATTTTTTTATGATACATTGTTAGAGTTCACCACAGTACGTTTTGATGAAATGTCAATGGATCATGACATAATGCAATATAGAGCTTAGCCACCAAGAGCCTACTTGATTTAGTAATCTATATGCTACCAACAGTATGGGTGGGATGGGGACCAAAGCATCAGTGTGGGACCAGAGTCCACCCGGGACCTTAATGCACTAGAACTACAAATTCACTTGAGAATGTTAGATGATCAAATCCTGCCACACCTTTTTGCAATAGATCTAGAATAATGAGATGTATGCTGCACCATGAATACGCTTTAGAAGACCTCATGTGGACAGTTTTTGATACGTCATATTGACTGGTAGAGAGATTCAGGTGTTTGGAGTTACTCTTATTTTGCTTGTTATCCTATGTTGGAGTAGCAGGAAAAGTAAACCGATTTGTGTGGAACATGGAATACTGTTTTATCAATGAAGTATGAATAGTTTGTGTGTATTAGGACGCAGGGTGTAAGAAACACATTGTTTAACATATTTCAACATTAATTGTAGTGATTTTAAGATGTTAGCGGTTTGTTTTAAGTGAGCGGTTTTAAAACCATCAGGGGTTGAATGTTTAATACATATTCTCACAGGTTCTCTTAAAGGGTCATATGTGGCTTACATGGTCAGGCTACAGTCAGTCGGAACCTTTTCAAGCTTTTGGTATGTCGATGTGAGTGGATCTTCATCGTAGTAGACTGCATAATTACATTAATAGTTAAATTTAGGCCACTGCTTCAGTGTTTTACTACTTTTTGTCAAACATTCTTGGCATATATGTACATGACAATAAAGTTGTGTATGCTGGAGTGAAAGGGAAGACAAGGCTGGAAAAATATTTACCTAAAGAAGCTGTGCATCACACTAAGGCTAATGGCTGACAGGCACAAAAGGTTCTCCACTGAGCATAATTAGCATTTAATATAAATTCTGGACAAAAGAGATCATTTAAAAACAGTATGTCAGTTCTTTTTTATTAAGTGAACTCATCTGCTGGCTCTGAAAAGAAAAAAAAACTGCAGTTAAGCTGGTTTACCTTGTGAGTCTTTAATCTAGCAGCAATTTTCTTCATGTCAGACAGTTATGGACAAACAGAATAAGCTGCACTGTGAGGAGTCTGAATAATCTCTCGAGCACAAGGCAAATCACAGAACTGTGCAAAGGAGTTAACAGTAGTGTGCCTCGACAAATTTATTCAAATATCAAATAAAGATTAAGAAAACACAATGTTGATCAAACTTTACTTAAATTAGATTTTTTATTTGGCTTGTGCCCGCTTCAATAAACCAAAGCGATGCTATCAGCTGCACAGGTACAGCATTGCAGTTATGGTGTGGGGCGTTTTACTGTTAGCAGTAGAAGAAGAAGAAGAGCTGGCGTGATGAGGAGAGAAGATATTACACTTGAAGTTTTCACTCTTGAAGAAACTTTTGAATCTCTCACTTGTGATCAAAGACAGAATGACTCAGCTCGAGCTTTAGTTTATCCATCTGGTCTCTCCTCAGAGTTGAAACACAAGTTTGCCTGGAATAATAATAGCACCTTGACGAGTCTCTGCGCGGCGCACTGCAGCATCGGGGCAGCCAGTTTGATTCATGGCTCTGACAAAAATCCTCTTGTTTATGATCACACAACATCTGTTGATGCTGAATCAGTTCTTGTAATCAGTGCTCTGCTGCCATTTGATCATTTGATCTGTCCCAACGCGGTGTGAGTGTGACTGTTTGCATGCTTTCAGGCGCTTTGCAACACAAGCTGCCTAATGGGAGGTCCTATATTCACTCCTATGCAAATAAAAGGTACGCTTTTATGATTGCTGCCATTCCTGTCTAAGGTGCGCAAGATCACAAGCAATCTTAGACGCTGTTTCCTCTAATTAGGTATAATAAAAACCAAAAAGCCTTTAAAGCATATCCATTTGCTAAATACATTTTTAGTTAAAATTAAGTACTGAAGTTTTTAAATTTAGGGACTCTATGGATTAAAACTTACTTTTCAGAGCTGAGCATATGCTTAATCTTGTAGACAATGATTTGCTTGATCCCCGAGAAATCTTGCAACATGGAGAGAGACCTTACTTCTTCATGTGTGTTAGTTTTTTTATGTTTTCTTTACTACCGTGTCTCACTCTAAATCTTCTGCTCCCGGTGGAGTCTGAAAGCAGACTGCCAAGCGAAGCTGAGAGGCCAAATACAAGAGACCTTGATCCAGAAAAGCTTAGCCATCAGCCTTCTTTAGGGCTGTCATGGGCCTCTGACTGTGTGTGCTGAAGTGATTATCTGTATTGGTTTTATTCTTATTCTGGGCATGTTGATGCTAAATGATCACCAGTGTGGTGTTTTCGCAAGTTCTGCTAAGGCAATCACTTTTAAAATAAGACGTTTGTTTATGGACAGCAACAGATCTATCAGGTAATGTGCTCTTGGCCAGTGGGAAAACCAAGAAATTAAGCTTTTTGAGTCTACTGTGCTCCTTGGTTCGAAATGCAAAAAAGAGTCTTTCCATTTGAGCCTATGTGCAGAAAATGGTAAACTGTGTTTTCATTTTTCTTAAATTCCTAGGAGTGCTTTCAGGAATGCATGGACATAATACCTCCAAGAACAGATAATAATAAATCCTCAAGGTTATTTTAATGATGAGTTCTTGTGTTTATTATTGTGATACCTTGTTGGATAGATGAACTGAGACGGATATGAGGACTTAACATAACAAGATAAACAGAAATAAATGATAAAAACTTCATGTTTATTCTGTCAAATTCAGCAGTATGCTCCAGGGAGAGTTGGTTATTATAGTCATTTGCTATGAACTAAAGGTTTCAGTTCCCATCCCAAAATGATTGACTCCGGAAATAATACAATAATAGAAATGTAAATATTAAAGTGCTGTTGCATCCCAGATGACATTAGGCTCAAGAAGGCCCAAATCTTGTTGTTTTCTCTAAACTTATCACAATTAATGTTTTAAATTATTCAGACCTGTCATTTGATTTCGCACATCCTTTCCTATCTACTTTATTGTGTTATCATTGATCAATTTGATTTAATTGCTCAGGCAGTAATTATTTTTGATCAGTCCAACAACTTGTTTATTTTTATTAATAGTGTTTAGTTCAGATGAACTCTACTTTCTCACATAGCATGCAGCTGCCATCAGGCTTATTGCCCAGCCAACCAATATCTTGAAAGCAGGCGCAAACACCACGATGGGATGGGTACTTCTAAACATCCAGTTACCGACCACCAAACTTCCTGTGTGAGTCAAGCTATCTTAAAAACACTTCAAACCTCAGGATAATGCTTTAAATTTTTATTCTTATTTTAATCTTGTATTGCGTTTCGATCTTCTTAATTACTCAAATATCCTTTTTATAATTACTTTCTTGCTCTATGTACTGCCCTGTTGCTGAAATGTGCTATACAAATGAACATGACTTGCATGTGGGAATCAAGAAATATTTTAGCCAGAGCCCAAGTTGATGGCAGTTGTAATTTTTCCTAAATTTTGAACAATGTGGACAAATGGGGAATTCACTATCAGTGCAGGTAAGACATTATGCTGGTAGTGAAAACATAATTACATATCACGACACCTAACATTGTACTTGTGGTTGAGACTGGCAGCCTTACAGTAACCATCACTGAAATAAAGTAGTACTTTGGGAACTCTGCAGTGTATCAGAACAATTCTCTGAGGTTCGTGTTTAGATATGAGACACCCCTGAGGCAGAGGTTTGTTTTGTTCAATAGGGAAAACAGTCAGTCTATGAAATCATGATGAAAGGGTGTCACACACACAACAGGGCCCTGCTGTGACAAATATCACTGGTAAAGAAAAGCAGCCTCCTGACAAATATCAGCATTTAACACAGTTACAAAATAGTATTATTAAAATGTTTAAAATTGTTATGCTACTGCATAGCTGATAATTGAAAAAACAAAAATCTATGAACATGTAACCTGGGATTTTGGACATGGATTTGGAACCACCAGAGGTTTTACAGATCCAATAATATAACAGATGCAAACATAACTGTCTATGTAAGAGCAGTCGTTGTATGAATCCTAGTGTTTGGGTTGTTGTTTTCATCACTTCTTTAAAGTACACAATGTTCCACAATAGGCTGTAATGACTTACTACAAAAACCCTATTGGTTTGAAATAGACAGATTTTTACCTAATCCAAAGCACCCATGTTTAATGTTGTGTTATTAGCAGGATCCAAACCAATGCCCAATGTTTATATAGCATCCAATATCTAACTTACTTAGAGATTGTCAGACATCCAAGTCGTTGTTTAAACAGAAAGGTTCTTAAACTCTAAAAACACATTTTCTGCTGATAAGATAAAAATTTTATGTGCATTCTATTTAATACAATGGCTAGACAACTGATTACAGGACAAAATAGATCAATGTTTCATATCTTGTCCATGATAAAATTCATTTAAAATAAATAAATAAAGTTTCTGTCTGGCAGCCAGGAAGCTGAGATGCATGCCTAAATTGTTTAATACATCTGCGTGTCTTGGAAGAGCATTGGCTTTAATACCACCTTCTGGTCAACAGACAACTCACTCAACAGGACCGACACGGATATCTGTGCACCACCTGGGCTGACTGTAAGAAAGCCTTAGGCTTACTACCACCCACATGGATCCTGCAATGATGAGAACAGTAAAACATCAACAGGACTTCATATAGATCTCAGCGGGAATGTGTAATAGAACACTGCAGGCCGATTTGAAGCAAGTTGCAAAGGTTACCCTCAGGTGCTTTATACTAAGGTTACTCTCCATCCATGGCAATGATTTGCATATTTACACTATAAAATGTAAAGCAACTAATATTCATAAAAACAAGTTAATCACACCTCAAGGACTCAAATTACTGGTAATATTTGGAACTAAGGAAGTTAAGTCACAACTAATTACAGATCCCATAAACACAACGATAAGGCAACACCAAATAACTCAGTTACTTTTACTTTACAACCACCACAGTGGAGTCTAACTCTGAAACTGCACAGTACCATAAAAAGAACAATGGAAGATGAATATGAGACAACTGGAATCACTTATTAAGATGAAGATTATTCCTAAAACTGTTTAAGAAGCAGATATTTTGCAATGAATTTAAAAGCAAGTGGGATCATTGTGGAAAAGCAAGTCATTGTACAGAATATTTAATTGGAATACATTCAAAACTACGAAAGGATTTATCTAGAATGGAAAAATCCAACAACTATTTGGGAAAGACCAAAATAAAGTACAATAATCGATCCAACTCACGTCACACAAGGGAAATACTGTTAAAAAATCATAGTACAGTATTGTTTGTTAAAATTCTTTCTAAGAAATTCAATTGGTAAAATACTTGGCTGTAGCCTTTTTTTACATCTTGAATGCATTTATGCCTCAGATTGGGCAAGGTAATCAACAAGCCATATTTTCTAAAAATTGACAGGTCCAGGTGGATAATAGTTGACAGTCTGCTATTGCACTTTGCATATAATTTACCAGCTATTAATACATAATAATGTTTTTTACAAATAACATCAAAGTTCTTCAGAAAAACTTAAACAAACATCATTGAATCTTAATGGACGGTACGCAATGTCATTGACCGTGACTTCTATGGGTATTCAAACATTACAACTCTATTAAATTCAGGAAAGGTACAAAATTTAAAAAAATCAAGGTTCTTGATCCGTCACAATGTTAACAGATTGCTACATATTGGTATTTGAAAGATTCCAACCAAGAGTCAGACTTAGCTCAGCTTAAGTTTCACAAGTATATTCAATGTGGGACGAGTGTCCAATATGTAGCCAATTTGATTACTATTTACTAACTTCCATTGTCTAAACATAAAATCAAGTAAATCATTAAAAAAATTTGTCACTTTGTCTAACAACCATCTAAAGAAAATCACTAGAAGCTAATGTTAGCATTGTCAATTCAGTTATGTCACATTCTATTCAGTTGTTTTTGATGTTTACAGCCTTTTCATACCAACTGATTGTGGTATAAAATGGCACTAAGTGCCTCGAAAGTATGTAATACATCCTCCTTTAACATTAATATTGTTCGCAACATGCTATTACCAATGTTTATTTCGACATTCTCACTAGACTTTGCTGTTTACTAAACTAAAACCTGCAGAGGGTAACAGCACCATTTTTTTACAAGTACACGTATTTTTGCATCTATAGTGTGGATTTGACAGCAACACTATGATTGAGATATAATGATATGTATGACAGCAGCAACAGCAAGCAGAAACCAGTGAACTAAATCTCCAACCGTCTTTCAAAACGTTTTCCTGAGCATCTGTTGCCAGCTGTTCCTGATCCAGCTTCAGGGTTAATGCTGTGTCACATAAAACAGTTTGTGGGGGTGAGTGGCATGTATTGAGCAGGTGCTCAGCTTGGCCAGCTAGAGCTGGAGGGCAAAGCTGATAATACCCTGTCAGCCTTAAAGCATATAGACAAAACCCACATCGATCAGACATAAGTTTATGACAGATGAAGTGAACAACACTATGATTTCACCATTGCGCCTGCTGTGGATGGAATATATCAGGCAGCAAATGGAAGTTGATGTGTTGGCTTGAATTGCTGGGTTGAAACCTACAACTCTTGTGAGGAGCTCCTCTGCCTGCTGTTGTCAGTATCAATCAAAAGCAGTTCTTGTGGTGAACACCAACGGGGTCAACAAAGCTAAGGCCAATTCATATATGATGGGAGCGTGCAGACGGTGTGATCCAACCCAGCGGGGAGCCTACTGTAGCTGAAACTGCTGAAGAAGTTTATAAAAGTAATTGTTAAGTTCCAATGCTGCTTAATTGGGCTTGGAACGCACTAATGCAAAAACAATGAACACTATTTAAACAGCAATTGAACCCTTTGTGGTTTACTGGCATAGCCTTTGCTAGTAGGGATCATGTGTCCAGTGGCTATACTACAAACAGCTTGAAAAATGGTAAAATTTGCAACAAAGTATATATGATTGACTTTGTAGTTGTATGGTTGTGTGATCACACATATGACAACTCCACCCCTGCTAGGCACTGTTTACCACTTAAAATTTCCAATAAAGGGCAAGTAAGCATCAGAAATGGAGCATGGAGGAATCGTGACTTAATCACGCGCATTGAAACATGGTAATAGGAAACACCACAGAAAAAAGGAAGCCAACAGAGGCACTGCGATGCTTTGACAATGTTCTAGAGTAAAACCTTGGGTCCTGCCATCCTTTGGGAGGTTTCTTTTACTTGTACTGCTAATCATGTGAATCTTTTCATGGAAATATACTTCCTAATAGGAGTTGAATCTTTCTGCAGGATAATGTAACTCGCCACAAAGGAAAAATAGCTCAGGACTGTTTTGAGGACCATAACTGTGTATTGGTCATCTAATAACATAGCTCTCTATTCATTTGAGTTTTCAGGAGGATATACTCAGAACATCTTAATTCTACATACCATAGCATATCTTGGGGAGCTCGTGGAGTTCATGCAACAGATATATAGGTGATCATTGTGCTAGGGCTAATTGGTGCATTAATTATTTCATGGACCAGCAAAGTATTTATTCTAATAAAGTCTTGTTCTCCTTTTAAATGAGCCAGCGGGGCAAAGGACTCCTTCTGAGGGCAACCTGCTGCAGTAGCAGCTTCGTAATGAGAGAAATATTACAAAGCTTCTCTGACCCTACTACAAAGCCAAGGACTTTATGGCTTTATGTGCCTATTTATGACCACTTCCTGGGTGCGGAAGAAAGAAGGGCTGGCAAGTGGAGAGTGCCAGTGTGGCTCTATCACTCTATTAACTAAGGGAGGACACACAGCAGAGGAGCACATTCATCATCCAGCCAACAGCCAGCCCAGTGGAAGGGACAATACACACCACATTGAGCTCACGTTTGCTCACCGTGCGCTGTGTTTGTGTGTGGCCAAAGATGCCGGATCCCCTATGTAGTTGAGTTGAGTGATAGCGACACCCCACAGATCCTCTCAAGACAGCTGGGAGAACTCTAATGAGCTTGAGAACCTGCTGAGAGGTGTGTACGTGTGTCAGTGGATGAGTAAGGGTGTGAGCAAAAATAGAATATGTTTAGACTGATGTGAATCACTGTTGTTTAAAGAACATCACTCGTCATAGTCTCTAAATATTAGTCCAACCTGAGATTAAATGTGTTCGGAAGGTTCCCACGGTAACGCAGAATCCTGTCTATTTCCCATCATACTGTGCGAAAAAGAAAAAAAAATCTTTCTTTGCGTCACCTTTTCGTTAGCACAGACTGAATGAATGTGTGTGGCTTATGTTGTGTGTCACTCACGACAGCCGCCCAGCAGGAGGGGACTGCACGCTCCATCTTCTGACCTTCGTCTGTGCGAATAGCGTTGCCATGGCAGCGCTGCTTGATGCTTTCTGACAGTTCTGATTCGTCCTTGACAGAGATTCAGCTGCAGGCCTTGTGACCCTCTCTTGTCCTTGTCTGATCTGGAGTATGTATAGTGTTGTGTTCCCACAAATATGCAGATGTGAAGGATTTGTTGGGACCCTTGGTAAACACGTGAAAAGCCTTAGAATAGAAAAGCAAAAATGCTAATTCAGCCTGCATATTATGTGAAATGTACAAAAATGCAGGGCATATCAAACAGCATTATAAACATACATGGGAATTTAAACACTAGTATGTGATCTGCATTAAGGCCTTCGTTTGTTTCGTACAAATGAAGGCCTTAACTAATGTCATAATTATCCTTAACAACCTTACAATACATTTTTAAACTGTGACTTCTAGTAGCTGATTAGCTAATCTGTGTTGCCTAAGATATAAACATGATGTAACAGAGTCAATCCAAGGCATAAGCTAATTTAGCCACTAAGTTGATGTCCCAAAACCAATACTGAGATACAAAAATGCTTACATCTTTTAGGACAGGTTATAGGTCTAAATTACGGAGAGTTGCTCATTGAGAATAATTTTGTTTCTACTTTGTTGATTGCATTACTTTCATTGCTTTGTTTCATTATCATTATTACTTATTACACATGTCTTGACCATTTTCATCAAGCAACCGGTTACTGTTGAGTTTTCTTTTACTCAGATTGATCAACTCCCCGTAAGAAACAAAGCCTTGAATTTGACACCTATTAACATCTATTGCAGTTCCTATTTCCAGCAGTGGGTGTCATTGTTTGTACTGCTTAATGGGTAGCTGAATACTTTTATTCCAAACAAAACTCTAAGTACAAATGTGACCTTATAAGTGTTGACATTTTTTGTATCTGTGCAATATTGTCTTTATAGTCACGTGAAAATGTCCTAGTTGAACTGAAGTAGCTTTTAACCTCAAGCTGACTGCACGACTGAGCAAACAGAACTCAGCTAGATTTTCACGAGGACGAAAATGTCCAGCTCAACAGATATTTTACAAAGAAGTATAAGATACCTCTTTCTGTATGGTCTATCTTGTTAAAATTAAATCTCTAAATGTCCATTTTGATGTTATTACCAGCAGGAGCTCCTCACTGATTTGCTACTTTATCGCCACTTAGCAATTCAAGATTGGGTGTTTCAGTCCCAGGGTGCCAATACTTACATCCACATTCGCTCATGCTTACACTCTGATATCCATATGCCCAGACACATGGTCTTATGTGATGAAATTGTATCTCAACTGTTGGGGCTCAAATCGAGCAGCAGGCGCGAGTACAGCGGGGCCCCGTGCAGGTCCCTAACCCAATTCAACACTTGAGTGAGACAAAACTCTAAGATAAACAAGACACTTCGCACATTCACAAAGAGGATAATAGAATTGCTCAATCCTCCCCCCCTATACCTGTGACTTTTTACTCAGGCCTGGTTTGCAGGCTAAAGGCGCAGAACGGCGGAACATGATCACAGGACAGGAAGGTGTGATTTCACATCGCAGCCACTAGTGGTGTGAGGAAACGTTTCACTCTGTAATGGATGGGGGTGTAGTGAGATAACCTGATATGTCTGATGATGGTGCAGGCATAAAGGCACACACACAATCACACACAAGCACTTCCACAATCCTCTCCACTGTTAATCTTTGTCTGGGCTGCATGGGGACCCTTAGTGTACACCCCTGACGTTGACAAAGAGCTCTGCGTGTTTTTGGCAGTCCTCCTCCTCCCCTTTTCTCCCTCCTATCCCCCCAGCGACCTGCTCCACACTTTATCAAAACCACGGGAACCAAAATGGCAAAGGATCCGTCTATGTCCCATGCTGAGAGATGATGTCATCAGTGAGAAACGTCTCTTGTGGGACAGCTGCTGATGGCTGACATGCATCAGTTTCCCAAAGAAGGGAAGGAAAAACAAGTTAAAAGCATTTCCGCATTGTTGCACAGTAAAAATATGCAATCTGAACTGTTGTTCCTTCAAGAATTGCGTGTAAAGCAATTTTAAATTTCCAAACCCTGCGGAGCAAAAAACTGTAGCTATCTAAAAAACCCCCATTAATTTTAATGCTAACTTACAGTGAATTAATAAAATAAGGAATAGAATAAAACCTCTTCAAAACTTGTGTGTGTGTGATGGACTAACGAAGGGACACATCTTGCTTTACATTTCTCAATAGTTTAATAGGGTCTCAGATATTTTTTTAATATTATGAATATGATATGATTGTCTCTTCCATGTAATTCTATGTTTAGCTGGAAGGTAAACCTTCGACGCGATCTAAGGACTTCTTTACTGCTGACAGGTTTTCTGCAAGGATTGCTTTGGATTTGGCTGCATCTATCGCTCTGTCAACGTTGATAGGCTTTGCCACCTTTTAGAAACCAAGGAACACATTATGATACCACCACCATATTTCACTGCAAACATAATGTGAGTCACAAATCACGTCGCCATGAACTACGGTATCATCTGATAAAAAGCACCTTTTTCTATATTTACTGTCTCCGCTTAGTCTTTTTGTACCAAATTGTAAAGAGGACATTTTTCAGTAATGACTCTTGATGCTGTTTTCATTTGGATTTGTTGACACATTTCCCTGTTCTTTGATGTCTGTCTGGACGGGTGTTCTGGGATTCTGTCATTTCCCCTCGGGATCAATAAACTGTATCTTATTATTATACTTAGATCTCTGGACCTCCTGAAGAGTTACCATGAGCCTTTTGACTTTTTCTCTGATTCAGGCTTTTCCAATACTTCAGTTCCAGTAGATCGGCATCCTTGGGTAGATTTTGAAGAGATGCAATCATAATGCTTATTTTAAAAAAGTACTTTTTTCTTCTTCTTTAAAATACTTTCTTTGTAGATTTTATTTCATTGGTTTATGTATTTTTTTTAAATATTTCTTCTACCCGTCTTTGATGTTTAGTTTCTATTAACTTCATCAGGCTTGTTTAACAACTCTTATGTTGCTTTTGTGACAAATTTCCAAGTAGTTTTACTTCATAAACTAGAATAAACATAGAATGTGACGGCACCACTAACAACATAACCATGGACGAAATTTTGATTTCAAAGGTGGGGGGGCGAGTATGTTTTAACTCTTTGAACTCACCGATAGCTGGTCAGGTGGTTCATGTAGCTCCGAATAGGTTCAAATATCTCAGCCCGGTAAGTCAGTTTGAACGGCTTCTTGTGCGAAAACAACTTTTTTTCACTTTCCCCCACAAGTGTACTTACCTAACATGAGAGTATGGCCACAGTGTTTCATAAAGTAACAAAAACCTTAACAGAGGTAAAAATACCTATTATAAAAAGGAAAATATGTTGCTGTATATGACCCGTCTAAACCCGCCAAGCTTGTAATGAGCTAGCGGCGGCTAAACACAACTTGCAAGTTAAGTTAGCAAGTTAAAATGCTTAGTTAACAAAAACTGGCGATATAAAATATTACTCAGCTAACGCTTCACAACAGCAAAAAAAAGTTGTACTTTTTCAACTTACCATAGAAAACACTTCCGAAAACCCAGAGAATGCACTACGTCCAATGCTGGAACTGCTGGTGTTTGGAGCTATTAGCAGCTCCATGCTTCTTTCTGTGGATGTCAATGGGAGTGTCCGAACTGTATCTCTCTATGGCGCTGATTGTAATTTTAGCTTCTAATGAGTAACGGTGGAGACACCCAATCACACAAGAGATGCAAACAAAAGAGAGCCTATCAAGTGTTGGTGGGCAGTCTAAACTCAGAGAAGCGGGCTTCAGCTTGAGCGGTTGTTTGGTCCGCTTGGTCCTAGGACTGACACTTTCGTTGTAGTGTAGCGGAAGCTTGTTTTTGGACAGCAAAAAGTGCAGGGGACCAAATGGGACATTTGAAAAATTACATCCGTGCACCTAACAATGTTTTAGGCCAGCAGGTTATCATAGTTTTTTTTTTTTGCTGTATTCATTGGCATTTATGTAGCCTTTTTCTTATGCATGCCTTTATTCTGGATTGCAACAAAATTGGTGTTTTGAGGTAAAGAAGGAAATTACCAATGAACAAAGCAGCTCGTTAATGTAAAGACAAAAAGTGCAGCAAAGTTGGTAAAAACATGCTTTCATATGCACCATTAACATGTTTGCTTTATTCGTTTAAGAAACGTTGGGTTATCCTGATTGCATTAAACATATTTCACAAGTGATTGTTTGAGTTTCTGTATTGAAAGTTTTAATAAATAAACAGGAAAACCTAAATAAAAAACAGAGCAGTCACGCAAACCTTCAAACCAATTCTGGAAAACCACCAGTGACCCAGAACGTATGACAAGACGTCGACGTGCTACGCTGTTGGCAATGTCAGCTAAGGTGGCTAAGAGTCTAGAAAAACAGTTGATAAAAAAAGTATTCTAGTATGACAGGCCCTATTTAAGATGCCTGTAGAAACATGGGGCCCTGTTAAATCACGTGTCCGCCAGTCACTATTATAAAGGACATTTAAGAAGCTATACTGACAGTAAATTATGCTCTTTCACAATTTCCCTAGATCATTAATTAATACTGTAAATTGTTACTTGTCCCTGTCAGACATGGACATCTCCCTGATGGAACAAAACGAGGAGGAGCTCCAGAAAATTGTTTAAACGTTGAACAGAGCAAAGGCCTTAGTGTTATCTGCAATCATTGTCACATCATTGTCGACTGAGGCCTGCAGCATGAAAATTGTTATGTGGATAACAAGAATAGGCGGGGCTAATAAAGCCAATGCTGATTTGCTCATCTATTCACTCTAAATACAGGAAATCAATTTAATTATCTTATTTTAACAGGAAAACCAAAATATGGCTAAAATAAAACACAAATTCACTAAATAACGCTGGGTGTAACCACTAGTCAGGTTCATAGGTCCAACCAGAATTTTACATAAAAATAATTGCATCGGTACAAAAGGCTTCAAGCAACGTCATGTAAAAGTAGCTTTCTGATGATTATCAGCCTAATACTGCAGTAACTAGTCAGTTAATAAAAAAATGTGACGGGAAAATGTAACAGCATTAGCTAGCTAATCAGAAAGCTAATGACAGAGCCAATCTTCAAATATTATGTAAATGCAGTTTTATGATATGTGTTATTTAAATCAAAGCAAACCACTGAGCTAATCTCAGTAGTTCAGATTCTTTAAATTGACGTTGTTGTTTTTCCTGAACCATAAAACATAAAAAAGGTTAAACAAGCCCATCCCTTATCGTGGAAAATTCAGTTTGCAGCCCCTTAAAGTGAACATTCACTGGCCACCTCTGCCTTTGCTTGGTAACTATGATAGCAAATCAACCAATCACACGACGTCAACTCAATTCATTTTCGCCTTTAGATACAATGAATATTATATTCAAACAGAGACTGATGTTCAAGTGAATCTCCAGAATGTGAAATAAACAGGGAATAAGAGAAATATGTTGAAGCAAATTGGATACAGCAGCAGAAAACACACCTGGTGCTATTCCTGTCAGCAAAGACCAGCAAACTAGCCCTACAGGCTTTGGACATTAATAGATTGTTGTCCGGGGTTATGGATCTTGGTTTTACCGCCCGTATTCAGGTGACAGAGTCAGAAACTGGCATAAACAAGGATCCATCTTACGTTCTGTTATTGGCTTAGACTCTTAGTGCTCATAGTTTAATAGTGTGTTTTTTTTTCTCTCTCTGCGCCGTCTGGGCCCCTTAGAAGGTATTATGAATCTATGACCTGAAGGCAAAATAGGTCCAGGAAAACTGTACCTAATATAGTAGCCAGTGAACATACTGTACGTCTCAAAAAAAATAAAATAAAAAATGGCCCAGCAGTGTTCAGTTTTCCATAAGACCTAATGTGAACCAGCATAGGGAGTTTTTACAGCCCTGTATCTGGGTCAGCTGAATTCATTAGTATTGTCTGTGTTTTCCACGTTCTGAGGCAGCAACAAACTTATTTTAATTATTTGTGTGTGTGTGTGTGTGTGTGTGTGTGTGTGTGTGTGTGTGTGTGTGTGTGTGTGTGTGTGTGTGTGTGTGTGTGTGTGTGTGTGTGTGTGTGTGTGTGTGTGTGTGTGTGTGCGTGTTGCCAATATAGGAAGCTTCAAACCTTTAAGATATGTTTGCTGTCACAATTTTAAAGAATTAATAGACAAAATCTCATCACCTTACACAGAAAGTACCTTATCTCTGGAAGGACCATGGATCACTGTTGACGCAGGTCTTTACTAATACTGTATTGGCTACACCAAAGGGTTACTGTAGACATTCTTTTGCATTTAGAACTGCTTTAATTTGTCATTACATTGACTCAAATAGGTGTGGAAAATGTTTGGTGCCCGTCGAAACTACAGCATCCAAACAGTTCCTGCAACCTAAAAATGTGACACCGCTATCTGAAAGACGAAGCTTAACTCAACATCCCGGACTATGTGTCTGTGTTTGTTACTGTGCCATTTCAGCATGCCTGTTTGAATTCTAGTTTCCCGGTCCCTCGGTGATAGGAGCATCACCCAGTGAGGTCTTCTGCTGTTAAACCACATCTGCCAGATTTTACATGCATTTAAAAAATATTCTGGAAAACCACAGAGGTCATTTCCGATCTTTGAAATCAACAAGGAGTTAATTTCAGAGCAACAAAACTGTTGTTACCTGGATATTTTCTCTTCTTCTGACCGATCTCTTCAAAAGACCATGTGATTGAGTAAAAATTGCGTTTGTGTTACCAGACAATCAAACAGGCGTACCTTACAAAGCAGCCAATATAAGGAATAGTTTTGGCAATTTGAAGCTCTCCCAATAATTTAATCTGTGTTTGTTACCAAACAGTGGAGTAAATCATTCCTGTTCATGAACATGTAACATCTGTCAAAGCTAAAACAAGTAACAAACGGTGGTGAAGTATACCAGACTAGGACATGAGTGTATACTCTGTGGTCTTGACTAATCTCTCACCACGGTTGCTGTAAATCCTATTTGAGGTAATGTACAACACTTTAAGGCTCCCTAAGTCCTCTTGCTTGACATTCATCCTGAATTTGCATGTTACTGTTCGTCTATATTCTGTCTCTACGTGCCATTCCCGTAGTTGCTCAGCAATGAATCTCTTGCATTAAGAAATTAATAGGAAAAATTGCCCCTATTACAACCCAATTACCCGACCAGGCCTTCTCTTTGTCAGTGTCGTTTCTCTTTTGACAGTCTTTTGGCATGTATTTATGTGTACCTGTGCTTTCGTCTTTTTACAAAAAAATTGTTTTTATCCCCCCCCCCAGCTCCATTCTTCAGCCCTTTAATTGACATAATTACAGGATTACGGTTGAAGCTGCTGCTCTGTCACTCTCGCGCTGGAGCCAGCGAGGTGACAGCGCCAAGGCAGGAGATCCGTACAGCCTCCCACTTTGACACCAGCACCCAGGAGGACAACAAAGATAAGGACGGCTAGAGGGAAAACCCTCGTTTTGACAAGAGCAAATTAACCTACTGTGCCACGGAGAGCTGTCGCTGTCTTCTCTCTTTGCCCCATTCGTACTCCCTCTCTCCCTCCCTTCCTCTTGCCTTGTTGCCACATCTCCTGAGGGCTTCTTTGATAATGTTTCTTGCCCGATTTAAACAATTACTGCTCTTTGTCCAAAACATTAACAGCCCCCCCACCGCTTTTTTTTTTCTTCCAACTTTGTCACACGAATACGTGCTTAATATTTCCAACATTTTTGGAGATTCCAGTGTTGTCAAGATGATTAAAACTAGGTCCATCTTATTAGGACCTGTTCAGATTAAGGCTCATTTTCCTTTCTTTTGTTTTAAACGGTCTAGTCCCAACCTATATTCAATTCAGAATCTGTGAAAAGACTTGCAGGTTTATGTTCATTGGTGCTTTTTAGTGCATTTGAGTGAAGAACAGGTACATATTTTAGGCTCTATAAGGCAAAGTTTGTTATTAAATACCTCAATAGGATTCAATGTTTTTGGTATTGTTCGCTGTCTGTTTCACAGTTATGAATTAATTTATTTATATAATGCTGGTCAATATCCAAAAATTAAACATAAGTCAATGTGATACCAATAATTTCGTACCGAAGTGCATAACTAAAGACCTGACTACTCAAACCTTCTTGTTAAGTGCTTGACTTGAATAATAACCCACAGCCTCCTCTGCTCTCGGTGTGTCTCACCCACTCTTGAGTTTCATTTACCCAAATTATCCGCTTCATTCTCAGCTCTTTCCAGGAAGCGTTTAATTTCTCTGTCCGAGGAACACTCCCACTGCCACGCACCCCCCGCCTCTCCTTCCATCTCTGCATTTTTCCCACTTTGTCCTTCGCTTGTCATCAATGAAGCGGCGCTATAGCCTTAGGCGCCTCACCTGGTGTGAGTCTTTGCTAATTATATCCATGAGCTAAACAGACGGAAAATCTCATCTTTCTAAAGCCTCTGCTGTCCACAATACCTCTGCAGCGTCTGAGGTTTCGAGTCCATTTCGACTGTCTGTCAGTGAGTCTGCTAGTTTGGTGCTCACCTCCACAGGAAAGCTCAATTAAGAGACTCATTTTGACTCTACAAAAAAGGGGCACACAGATTTGGGCCCAGATAAATTATCCTCCATCTTCAGGCTTTACAGTTGATAAAAGTGACCGGAACTATATGGTTTTCATGGTTTCAAGGTTTTTAGGAAAGTAATCTTCTTCTTTTCAAACATGCTTCAATTTTGACTAGCTTTTAAGTTCAAATTGTGCTGAGTTTTAATATTTAAAGCTAAATGCCCTATGAACAAATCTCAGAATCAGGTCCTGGGTTTTTGTTTTTCTTTCTGAGCAATGCATACTCAGAGGTACAGTCAAGTTTGGATTAAAAATGTTCAAAGTATTTGGGAATTGCCTGTACAGCCTTCTGACAGTGTTGGGCTGCCAATACTAAGTGTTTTTCATGATTTGAAGGACAATATTACAAACAGGCAAAAAGTTAGTAGCAGAATAAAGGAAAATTATGACAGGTTTAAAAACAGATTACAGTTTATGATGTTCCTGGTTTTGTTCAACTAAACTACCCAACTAAATATAAATTAAATTTTAGACTTGTTGTAAAGGAACTACGTTTTTCAGCAGCTCTGCAGATTTCTGAAGGTCTTACTGGAGAGTTAAAACTGAATTTTACGTCCCCATGTTTTCTTCTGATTTTGAGGATATAAGAGTAGACAAGAAACAGAGGGATTGAGAGGACTGAAGTTTTAAACCACAACAGCAGATCTTTAATGTAGGTTGGCGATAACCCTTTTAATAATTGCTAAATAAGTATTTACCCGCGAGTAAGTGTATTCTCTAATCTACAGTGTAAGGTCTGTAGAGGTCTATAGTTTCATTTACAACATCTCCAGTGGTTTCTTATGAATGTTCAAAGCACGAAAACAAGTATACTACAGAACATCTTAACCAGCCTAACTGGATGAAGATTTTTTATTTCACAAAGGAAGCAGCTTACAACTTCATCACCGAGTCCCTCCAGCCTCTTTAACTCATATCTGCTGATCTACAGAACTGTACGCAATGACAGCAGTCGCCTCCCAGGTGCATGCGCCACATGCATAAATCCTCCACCCTGCTTGATGTGCTGCAGCTGCAGATACGGCCGGTATCAAATATCAGCGCAACCTTACCTGCAGATATACTCCCCATTCATGCACCTTGCATTACAATGTGTAAGTCCACTTTTCTGACATTCAGATGGTGAGAAAAGGCGATCCATATTTCCTGAAACGTTTTGTTTTGTTTTGTTTTGTACTGAGATATGATAATAAATATGACAAGATCAGAAATTCTTGACGTGTGGACTGGAAAGTCTTGATTTCAATTACTGATGTAGCTTTGCGTTATGTGCTTCTAAGAGATTTTTAAGGTAGCATGCTGTTCACCAGGAAGGCTTTTGGTGTCGCCGGACACCCTTTTTGACAGCAGGAACCTTTTCCCCCTTAAACTCGATCTCAACCTCACACCGTGACCTGAGCCGGCCCTACAAAGTCGATCCAGACAGCATCCTTTCCGTTTTTTTTCTCATTCTTTCATGAATCCAGATCTCACTCGTCTCCTGCTAATCTCAGCTCCGCTCGCGTCCGATCACAGCGTCGTCCATGTGTACACAGTACTGACATGTTGATTAGAGACTGATGAAACTACGGCTGGAGGCTGAGCCGTTGTGTACTTGTCAATGTTCAAGCTGGTAAGACAAATACACAACGGGAAAAACGTGTTGCAGTCAGAACATTAATTACATAAGAACTAGTCAAAAACGGACTTCTGTTATTTTCCTGATACATATTCTACCGATTTCTATCACTAAACTGAATTAGATATTTTATGGATAAGTGTCTTTACTTGAACTTTAGTTTTAACCCAATATGTCTTCATATCATTTTTCCCAGCGCCTGACGTCAAAGGAACCAAAGGGGGAGCGGCGGTGGAAAATTGCTGCGCCATAGAGAAAGTTATATATTTTTTTCTGCTAACAATAGGTGAAGGTAGCCAAAGTATGACGTTGGCGATTTGACACTACAAAGAGTTTTTGTTTGCCGTGTGTCATGATGATAAAAAGTAGAGTAATAGAGTGTAATATCAAAGTGTGTAGTAACAGTCGTACCTGAAGTTTCCCCACAGAGTGAATTAACTCTGATGGTAGGTATTGGTAGACTCCAGCACCAGTTGTTGTGTCAGTTCAAATATGTTACAGTTAATTTCTCTTTTTACAAATTAGGGAAACCAAATTGAGGAAACCTTGGAAATTATGTACAATGGAACAACAATAATTTAAAAACAAATTGGTCTTTAGGTAAAACTTGGTAGAAGTAACATGTGAGCACGTGCATATTTGGTTGGCTTATCTCTTCTGGTGGACGTGGCTACAACCTGCAGTTCTCACATCTGACGGGATTCTTGTCCATAGGTTACACAAGGAGCTGTTTAGTATTATCTGATGTTTAGTGTATGTTCTATATCAAAACCGTGTGTTGTTTTACCTGCTCTTTCTCCTTTGAGTCTTCAAAATTTCCTTCCCTTGTGTTACTCTAAGGTGACATTGTGTGCCATTCACTTTCCAAGCTCCTGTTGTTTCACATGTATTCCGCTGTCGTGGATCCCTCTCCTTGATTTATACAGAATCACTTGTTATCACTGAACAAACCTGGAAAACTTGTATTTTTGACAAGACACAAATAAATCCCAGTAGCAAAAACGAATTTTTGAAAGAAAAGGTTTGTCGAAATACTCACCTGCCTAATAATGGCGGATATAGTGCAGCTCTATAGCAACGATGTCAGCCGCTGCACTATCGTTATTCTAAATTTGTATTTTAGTTTGCAAAGTAAATATGCATTTATTTAATTTAAGCTAAACTCTTGAGCTATCTGAGTGGTTCATTCATTATGGCTACTGATTGGTGGTATCTGTGGTCTATAAAAGTGTGTAATAAGACAAATTAATATAAACTATATCTTAACCTGTGAGTTTTTTAAATATATCATACTGCATCTCTTTGAAGACCAGAAACGTTCACCTATCTTTAACTCTGGGTCCTAAATCACAAAGATACATTTACAAGTTCTACAAATTCTCTAAAGACGGTGTGGGAAAATATTGCCGCAGACTTTATCTCTGTAGCAGAAGATGTTGGTTTTGAAGCTTCAGGCCTTTTGGCAAAAGCAGCCTCTGCATTCATCCCTTCGTCTTGTTTCTTTGTTTGATCCGGTTTTGGCATCCCACTGTGACTGCTCAGGAAACATCTCCGGCTCCTGAGAGAAACCAAAGGCCTCCCCGCTGCAGACACACACAAGACATGTGTTTAACCCCGTGCAAACAGGCACACACACGTTTGTATTCGGAGGCTTGAAGCATTTCCACGTTTTGTAAGCAACAAATCCCATTGATCCCATCGTAGCCGATGACCTTTCACCCTAGGACAGATTCTGTTTTATTTTTTTACCTTTCCTTTAACTTTTCTTTTTCAATTTTTTATACTCCTTATTCACTCAGCAGGAGAATCTCAGATGAGCAAATCCTGCGGTTACCAATCTGAGTCAGCCATTATGGTCCTCACCTATGCTTCTTTGACCTATATCTTGACTGACAGCTGCCATTCTAAGCTGCACTTACAGAGACGCACAGTATGTATGCGTGTATCACGTGGCATCCCTGACCTCGCAGTATTCACACTCCATTCTACACTTTCTCATTTGACAAGAAGGCAACAAACCCCAGTGTAAAATGTATTAAGTAATAATATGAAAGTGCTCTTCTTACATAGTCCTACATGTAAAATCACTGAAATAAAGTCATGTTTAAGAATGACAAGTTCTTAATTCGGTTCTTCTCAAGTTTTAAATTTTTTTGAAACAACATTAGTCTGAGGAGAGTTTCTCTCTCATCCTGCTCTTCAGTTTTATGTTTGAGGGGTTCTTGAATTGATTTGAATCTGGCTCCGGTTCCTGTTATTCGGCTTCAGCTAGTAATACTGATTGGGCGAAGTCTGAGTTACAGATTTATATGAGCAGTCAGCCAGTGTGAACTGATCACCCACCAGAGTGTAACCACATGTTCCCGAAAGAAAAAAAAAGTCTGGGAGCAATTCTGTTTTATGACTTTATTTGTAATTACACAACACAATAAACATAAAGACAAAATGACATTGAAGATCATACTTCAAATCACGCAGCCATAAATAAACCAAAACAAGATACATACTATAGAAATGCTTGAATATACATTTTTTTTAGTTGAAACATTACTCTTAGTTGCTTAATTTTACCAGGATCCCATAATTTTTTTTTGTTATTGTTACATGTATGTACAAAACGTTACAAAAATTAAAGAAATTTAATTTAGCTTTGATTTTTAACATATGCAAAAAAAGGAGTTAAAGTATTAGTTTGGGATTTTTTATGCGTGTGCTTAGGTCTAATTCAGTGCAGTTTTTTGTTTTTTTTGTGCCAGCTCTCATCTTTACTTTTTGTCAGTGTCAGCCCGTCGTTATTATGACAAAGATAAAATCAAATAAGGAGCCCGAAGGAGTTCCGGAGACAAAACTTGAGTTACAAGTACTATCAGCTTTTTCCCTTGTTTGGACGATGGTTTCTGCAGCAGCAGCAGAGGGAAGGCATCCGATTCAACCCACGGGCATGTGGTTGACATAACAAAAAGCCGGCTGGCCACCAGGGAGCTGTCTCGACAGTGTTGGGCTCTTTTCATGCTTGTTTTTGGTGGTAAGAACACGCTTTTGAGGATTCCCAGCAGGAACGGTGGAGAGGCCCGCTATTAGTACTTGCTAGGTGCTGAAAGTTGAAAAGCTCTCCAGAAACCACTGCACTTTAAAAGTCTGTTTATTGTGGTTTTCACCACCAACACAGTCTCCTGCTGACTGCACCGAAACCAGCCAAGGCCATCTGTGGGCAGAAGTCTGGGAACTGGATGTGATTTCTTCCCTTTGTTTTGCTGTATGTTTAAACAGGCGATCAAAATAAATTGTGTCACTTGTTCATCTCAAATCCCTGTTGCTCATTTTAGCTTTCTTTGTTCTCCTTTTTTTTTTTTTACGCCTTGTCTTTTTCCAGTTCAGCTGAAGAAAAAAGAACATGCATGTGACTTGATGGATGGCGATAATAACAGGCTTGTAAGAGGAACTGCAGCATTCAGATAAACTTCTGTTGACTATATACTGAAGCCACCATATAAATAGTCTCTGCTTTGCTTCGCCTGCATACATTACCCAGCATGGAGGGGAGAACAAAGTTGGAATGAATCCGACCGTGATCTGGAGCTCTTGCTTGTATTTGCTTGGTGTTTGTTCTGGTGAGCATCGTGAGCACAACATAAAGGAATTGTAAACGCTTTTTAAGCTTTCTTTTGATCCAGTCTTGGGATGCAGCTAAGAACAGCTTTATTTTGAGTCTGAGTCCTGCTCTGCTTAAAGAGGTCAGGTTAAACATAGACTGTGCTACAGAATGATGTCCAAATGATGCCACATGTGGAGTATGTGGAGTAGTTCTCAACAATAACACAACTTGTTTTGCAGCTTTTTTTACTGCCATTATTCACAACCAAACCAACAGAAATCACCACAAAGAGTTTGGACAGATCTTGTCTGTCAGGGGCACACTCTTAATTGACAGTTTTTTTGGCCATATACAGAATGTATGAAGGCAACTTGTTTTGCCGGCTTTCTTTGAACCTGCTACAATATTCTGCTATTGAAATGTTGCTTAAAAATGTAAGTTCAGGGGCCAAATGTACCCTTTGAGGTTAGCATATAAACAAAGATTCGATAACAAGGGACAGAGTAGAGAGTGACAGACTACACATGGGTTGAAGAATTTCATTACTGTGATCAAACTAGTAGAATCGGACTGTGCTGGTCTTCTTAAAAGCATCTCCCAATGAAACATCACCATGCTCAGAGGAGATTTCTTTGCACTGCCCAAAGGAAAAATAACCTTTCTTTGTAAGTTTTTGATGTTGTGACTGATGGATCTGCTAGTAGACACACTGACCAATCTTTGTTTGCAGGAAATGATTGACACTAAAAGGTAAACTTCGGAGGTCCAGAGTGGAATTCCAGGTTTGCTTATCCATGGCACTGAAAGTGTGAGTGATGCGTCAATTATTTACTAGCAACATCTAAGAGATTGGATTAGTATGACCAAAGCATGGCCTGTGACTCTATTGGGTTAAGGTCCCCATGATTATGGGCAGGAATGTGGACAGGAATGTTGGAAAGTGGGGGAACCTCAAGTTAATTCAGGATTTTACTGTTTAATGTGCTCATTTTATGTTTGGATTGTTTTCTTGTTTGTTTAACATTTGTACAAAAAAATAATATTTTTATTACAGAGAACCTCAAAAAACCCATGAGGAACTGCACACGATTTGCAAATCGAGATGAATCTGAGGAACAATTAAGGACATCGTTGGGGGGGAAGCAGCTCAAGACACCTCAGGTTGGTCCAGTATGAACCTCTGGCTTTGAGTTCTGATCGATAAACGCAGGTTTTTTGTTTGAGCACTGTCAACACAATCAGGAGGACACTTTAAACAAAAGGCTGGATCAAGACAGTAACATTTCACTGCAGTAGTGAGTCTCGCTGGTCCTTTTAGAGGATTAGCTAGAGGTGAATGAGCAGCACTTAAGGAACAACCCTTCCCATTGATCAGCACCACTGGAAGGGAGGGGCTAACCACCTCACTGCAACTACAATGGCTACAATGACCTAATCCCCTCAACCTAAAGTATTGATTGCAACTAAAAACTGTGTTCATCATAATGAAACAAGCAATATGGTAATGTATTTTCAAAAGCAGAGCAAATTAGAGAATTGATTATAGTCACCAAGACTGTACAACCTGATATATCTAGAGTATCCTGCTGTTATTAATGCGAGAATAGAAAGGGAACATAAAGACACCATGTGACCTCTGTCTGATCAGTTTCTTGTTACATATCTGTAAATGCTTCTAAAGATCAAACTTCATCTTCTACAATGACCTAATTTCCTCTGTGAGGTTATTGATTGCAAGCAAAAACTGTGTTCATCTCAGTCAATGCCTTTCATTCCTCAAACCATTTGTTATCCAATTGCTGTAATTAGCACATTTCTTCTAAAAGGTGCTGAAAATCATTACAGTTAGCGAGTCAATTTCAGCGTCGTCCTCCTCTTTTTCTTTTCAGGCACTTATTTTATTTTAATTTTAAACCCTCTATTCAAATTGCAGCTTCAAGGAAATCAGTGCATGCAAGGAGCGCTAAAACCTGAGAGTGGTGATGAGGCCCATTGGAAAAGGGATAAGTGATTCAGCAGGCGGATCGATAGAGAAAGATCCATGCCTCACAGCAGGCTCAATCAGACCCCCAGGGGGGTGAGAGAAACATTAGGAGACAGACAGATGGACGGAGATGGCGTTCATGCGTGCCGTGTGAGAGAGCGCCTCCATGTACGTTCTCATTACGGAACCAATGAGCGAAATGTGGATCTTTTGTCTCAACTGTCATACTAATAAATCCCCATGAACAGAAATGAATTGGACTGAATTAAACTAAGAAATGAGAAAAAAGACAACGAGGTTTGTGATTCGATAATGGATTTTTGTTTTCAGAGCCCCTTCTCCTTCTAAGTCCCCTGACACAATAGTGAACTGGAACAAATTCCTTTTGAAGCCCAAATGACTTAATTTCCTCCAAACTATGAGTCACTTGAGCAGCTCCCCCTCCGAACTATTTGATGTGGGATTGGCTACGAGAGAGAAGCCGGTGCACGCCGCTGCATTGATGTCAACATCTCGAGCCGCTGGTGTGGATTTCAGCGTTGACCTCTGCCGAGACGTGCCACCCCGTTGTCCTTGTCTGATGGTCAAGATGTCTCGGGGTCGTCCCTGACATGTGAGCGCGCACGCCCGCCCGCCCGCTGTTCAATGAGATGTTTTCCTTACTTGAATAATGTATCAATTTCAACAGAGAAAAGGCAATGTTTGCATTTCTCCCTGCTTCGCTTCCTACCTCTCCTCCCGCTCTGGATGGTTCTCCCTTTTCGGTCTGAAAATAGAGTGCAGAAGAAGGCTGTTGCTATGGTGATACATCCACTGGCGTTGCCCGGCACATTTTTAGCCACGCGATGCGCGGGGGGGTGGATTTAGCTCGCCTGTAACTTTTTCTGTAATTTCCATTCTAATTATATCACTGCTGCCTGCGTCGTGGTGCCAACGCACGGGGGTTAAGGCAGACGAGCGCAGCTCGCCGACGATCCCGGTCGCCACTCTCCGCTCTGGCCCTCACGCCACATTGCGCCACGCTATCGTGTAACATCAGCATTCATAGACAGGGGAAGTGCGAGTGCGGGCGTGCGTCAAAGGGAAACTGAGATAAAGAAGGAACCCTCGGAGAAAGCAGAGCAATGCTGCTGCATAGCTGAAAGTGACAGAATGCTGGTTTTAGAATTAGATATTAAGCCAGACTACCGCTTATCTGTGGACAAATTAAAACAGATTAGTTACAAGCTCTGTTTAAGCTCACTGGATGTTAAAGTGAGTACCAGGACAAGGGGTCTCAGCCATCAGAGACCGCCAGACCTGCTGGAGCATGTGTACTTTACACCAATAAAGAGCTGACATGCCTTTTATCTGTCTCTTTTTCTCAACACATGTGTCTAAAACACACTAAAATGTCATTTTTAAAGCACTTTTCAGTTTGGAAAACAAGCAACAACAAAAAAATAGAATAACAGTAGAAATACACAATAGCTAGAATCAACTTTAGTGTGGGAAGCATCACAAGGGGGCCGAATAAACCAGATGTTATTTGTGTGTTGGATGTGTTCATATTATAAAGAAAAAAAACATTTTATTTAGATCCAAATAAAAAGTTTTCAGGTTTAAGTTTTTCTCAAACATGTAAATATTTCCAGAATTAAAAGACAGCCTCTCATTCAAGGTCTGACAAAGGAAACAATCTGGATTTAAGGTTATGACGAATTATGAATAATTGAATAAGCTTTTTAATTTGTTATATAGCAAAAGATACTGAATGATAGATAAGTGTGATTAGAAATACAAGATGAGGAAATGATTAAAGGCACCTTGAGAGAAAAAGTTATAACCTCTGATTTTAGGTTAGGTTTAAGTTTAAACTCCTTTATATCACGGAAATGAAAGTGCTCACTACATGTAAGTAAGTGATTATTCAAATTATTAAATATATTTTACATCCCACCTTTCCAGGACATTTTTTTTCTTCATAATTACACCAAACACACAAACACAGAGGTCACAAATAACCAACGAACTCCAAGTCACGACTTTTATAGACCACAGCTGAAAAGCTTCTGAAAGGGAGATAAATTGGGTTTGTAGGCGGCTTACTTTAGGCACTTGGATGACAGCACTGACAAACTGTGTAATAGGAGCTTTGTTCCAAGATGAGACTGTGCCCACCTTTTGGAAATAAAAAAGAGACTCTGCCATTTTTTTCGAGAACTGAACAAAAGCTTATTTAAAACAACTTAACTGTTTTTCAAATGTGAATACCAATAATAAAAAAGAAGAAGCTTACATCATTGTCTTACATTGTCTTAGGCCTTAGTTTGACAGATGTTGTTGAATTGATTGGTCTGATTTCATTGTTTCTTGTATCTTTCTAGATTCAATTTTTTCAAATAATGTCTATATCTGAATTATTGTAATTTTTTGTATTTATAATAACGACCTCTTTGTAAGACTAGAGATTTGATAGAACAAAGTCTATGACCGATATTAATACTATTTAAATTCAATAGATTTAAACAGCAATCAGTAAAAAGCACATTTCAACTTAATGATTCCAGTCATCTGCTGGATAGTCTTTTCTTTGTAATTAAAACTCTGACTCAACAAATAGCAACAATTTTTTTAAGCTAACAAGTTTCACTCTTTGTAGATTGTGTTACATTGAAAGTCTTTTTTTTGTTAGCAGACTTAATCATTATTTTCACACGGTACACTAAAAGTTCTGTGTAATAGGTTTTCCAAAATGGTTCCCATTAACTGTGCACAGACAAAAAGCTTCCTAAGAAGTTGTTTTGCTTTGTAATCCTTCCACTTGAATTTTGCATGTTATAAAATGTATCAACTAGTATTTCAGCTGCTCTCCATTTCTGAGCAAGTGGTCAGACTGTGAACCTAATAGAAAAATACCTCTTCCTCGTTCTTATTAAAAATGATCATATGAAAGCAGAACTTTTCACCTGTCATCCACAAGCAAACATTAGTTTTGGTAAAAATGCTTTCCAATACAGAGATTACTGCTTACAGTGGGTGGACTGGACTAGTTTCCCCACAATTTTCACTTTCTGTGCCACAAACCAAACTAACAAAGACGTTTTCCATTATTCTTTAACTTTATCCTGACTGTGCTTGAGCGTAGCACTGTTGCCTTGTAGCAAGAAGGCTCTGGGTTCCACCTTAGGTCATTCTCGAAGGTGTATACATGCATGCGTGAGTTCTCTCCGGGTACACCGGCTCCCTCCCACAGTTCAAACAACATGGCTGTTTGGGTATTCTAAATTGTCCTTAGGTGTGAGTGTGTGCGTATGAGAGGTTGTTTGTCCTGTCTGTCTCTGTGTTGCCCTTCTATGGATCGGCGACTTGTCCAGGGTGTACCCCTGCCTCTTGGCCATTGTGAACTGTAGAGAGGCACCAGCAGACCCCTGCGACCCCACAAGGATAAGCGGGATGGATGGATGGATGGATGGATGGATTGTCAAAAGGTTATACAAACTGTGGTATGATCCATGGGTGTTTGAGTTTTGCATTTAAATTTGGTTTTTTGTTTTGATTAGGCCTACTTACCTATTCCAGTTCATTTCATTGTTTTGACTTATTTGGTTTCTTTGTGCTTATAACATTTTGTTCCCACAGGTTAGTACTATTCTTTTCCTTGTTTTTTGTACTTACCCTGTGTATTTGTTCTGCTGCAGTATCGGCTATTTCTCTTCCCTCATTCTCCAAGTTCTTACTCCCTTCACAGCTGTTAAGGTAATCTACCTTATCTTTTCCCATTTAACATCTGATTAGACCTTCTGATTTCTTTGTTTGCACCACCTGTCCCTCAGTAAGTTAGTTAATAGGTTCTCAGTGTCCTTTGCATAAAAGTGTCAGCTAAATGCATTAACGTGAACATATATTTTACAACTACCCGTTACTTGTTCTATTTCCTGCATGTTATCCTGCCTTTTACCAGAGTCACATCATAAGTTTCTTTTTATCAATATTATTATTCCTTTTTATACTGTCTCTGGTTTTGCTCAGGACCTTCTTATGTTGTTGGTATTTTCAATGTTATATTGTAACTGTGACGGCAACTTCAAGTCTTTGAGGGATGAATGCTTTTTTTTATGTGCTCCCACTTTGAATGGTTCTTGTATTTTGGGAACAAGGGTGTGGGATGCACAATTTTCTGCTGTGTTGAATCAGTATGTTACATTTCTGCCCTCTCAACAACCTGTTTAATTTTTACCTTAATATAAGAGTG
>JAVLVB010000374.1:3851302-3869932 GCA_032876305.1 Orestias chungarensis
ATATATATATATATATATATATATATATATATATATATATATATATATATATATATATATATATATATATATATATATATATATATATATATATATATATATATATGTATATATGAAAGCTGCAGCTTTGGGAATGAAAATTTTCACACATTTTTATAAAATTTGTTGCATCTTCAAACGCATAGGAAGGCACTACTGCTAATGAAAGTGCAATAAATAAAGATGGAATAGGAGGATTGTGGAAAAATACATTTGTTACATTGACAAATTGTGACTACACAAAAGTTCCCTCCTGGTACTAATCACTTAATCTAAAACCCAATCTAATCAGATTGATTTACCAACAAAACAAAGAAGCCATTTTTCATAAAGAAGCTGTTATAATTCGGTCCTGATCCCAAACAGTCAAATATCTACACTTTGTTGAGCCCCTCCACCCTCCTACCTCTTTTGAAACTCTTAAAAAAAACATATCACAAGAGACCGATCAGGACCTCTCTGGTCTCTTGGATGAAAGTCCCTGTCCTCAAATGCCCCATGCAGCTCTGACCCCAAAGGATATCTTTTTTTAAATCTGTAAGCTTTACCACCACACTGTTTGAAGCTTCCAGGGGGAAAAAAAGAATAGGGAGGGTATTTAGCAAAAGTTGGGAAATATTTTTTTAGAGAGAGCGAGGGGGGTGGGGGATGGGGTGTTGGTTTTAAATTATTCATGGACATCAAAGGCCTCCCTCGTTGAATTTCATGAATAAACCAAAACCGTGGTCAAACTCAGCGTTCCACAGCATAAGTTCAGAGAAACCCAGGGAAAATGTTTGAAGATATTAAAGCAGAAGAGGAGCAGACAAAAGAGAGCAGCGTATGTCAAACATCTCTGATGTTGGCAGCTCTTACTGAAGTAGATAGATCAAGCTGCTCGAGCAGTTTAGGAGTCCAGATGTGTTAAATGAGTCATGCTCGGATGTTTAAATATAGAAAAATCCCTTCTGGTACATAAACTGAAATGAGGTCCTGGACAGAGGAATTGGTAAAGAAAGCTCAAGTTTTTTTAAATTCAAATTACAGTCTGTGTAAATGAAGAAAAGCCTTAAGTTATGTATTTATATTCTTGAGCCCCACCATAGTTCTGATTCGGTTATGGCTGTAGATGTTAATCCAGGATAATGCCCTCCAGCCAGTCATATACGGTATAGGTTTACAAGGACTTTGCCCTGTGGAAATATACAGTCTTGTGGCCCATTCTTATTGAATGAGCCACAAGACCTGCAGCCTATTTGACATCCTTTAATTTCTGATAGGAACCTGCAGCGAAAATGCATTCTGTTTAAAAATTTATGCATTATGGGTACAGGTTTTCAGGGAGCGTCTCTGCTGGACTCAATAATCCATTATCTGATTTCCTGTCTTTTATCATTTCCTCTCATGGATTCAAATTTATCCAAACTGATGAAAACTGATGCTGGAAGTAACAAACTTTTAATTCTCCTGTAAACTGCTGTGGGCTTTGTTTTTGGTATATTATCACCTAACAGGATTTGTTGTTTGAATTGAACAAGCTTTTAAAGATGGACCTAAACTAAAATGTATGAAGATGAACCAATCAAAAGGAGAAACAAACTAAACTTAACAGAAGAGAATAAACTGAAGTGGGCAGACAATAAAGCACAATAAATGAGTGAATACAAAGTAATAAAAAAAACTATAAAAAACATTTTGTTGCATTAGAATTGCAAACGTAAATACATTACATAGATTTTCTATATTAAAGAACAACACAAAGATGGATGCAGTTGTGAAGTGGAAAGATGATTAAACACAATTAAAACAGCTTTTACAAATGAAAAAAATTGGAAAGTGTGATGTACAAAGAAATCATCACCACCAATCCAATTCTTTGTGGAGCCATCTTCAGACGCAGTTACATCTGTAAGTCTCTTAAGGTGTGTCTCTATCAGCTTTGCCTCTGGTGATTGATGGTTTCGACCATTCTTTAAAAAACAGCTCAAACTTAGTAAAATCACCCCTTTGGTCTCACAATTAACAGCTTTTTCGGATCATGGCATATTTTAAAATTATGTTTCTTTCCGGACTTTGACTGGAACATTCTAATACATAAATGTGTTATGTTTTAAACCATTGCACTCTAGCCCTGGCTTCATGTTTAGAGATGTTGTCCTGCATGAAAGTGAATCTTTACCCTAATCTCTAGTACATTGCAGGGTCCAACAGGTTTTCTTTCAATTGACTCTAACCTCTGTCCCTATCCCTGCTGAAAAGAAGCATCCCCAGAGCATGATGCTGCCACCGCCATTTATGACAGTAGAGATAGTGTGTTCAGAATAATGTGCAGTGTGGGTTCTTCGTCACTTCAGCCCAAAAGTTTAATTTTAGTCTTGTTTACCCAAATCGATTACTTACGTATGTTTGTTCTGTCCTAAGCATGGATTCTGGCAAACTGCAAACAGGACTTCTTATAGTTTTAACATAAAAGTCTTTGTTTTTTCCACTTCCACAGCTTGGAAAATGTTTTTATAGGGTAAGCCTACTTTAAACCTCTCTACAGCTTTATCCATGACCTGTCTGATGTGTCCCTTGAACTTCATGAAACTGGTTGCTCCCAAATTTTCTCTTAAAGCAACACTAAAGCAGTTTCAGTTTTGGACGATTTTGGAGGCCAGTGGACAAAAACTATAGTGTTTTCCTGTGGGAAGACTGGATATCCCATGAGGACCAGTGCATGGTATTATAAAATCCTGATCTCCCGGTCGCCTGCAATTGTACATTTCTGTTTCCAGTGGCTTTGTGTAGAATAAATATTGATGAGGTAATGAATTTAATTGTGCCGAAACAATGTCATATTTTTATGTTGAAAATAAGAAATGCCGTAAAGCAGTCAGCACATTTGTAGATTTTTTTCTGGTTGTGTTACAATATATGGACCAGTTCAAGAGGTGTGAATACTTTTGAGAGCTACTGCATATGGGTAGGCCTACCAAACAACAATGGAGAACAAAGAGAAGTGATTATGAACGGTTACCATTAAAACAAAAATTATCAGTTGACCAACAAAAAAGGAAACTAAAACATCACAGGTTTTTGCTGTAGTTGAGCTTTTTAAAGTTTTTCCACCAAACTTCCAGTCCGAGCAGTCTTCACAGATAAGGGGTGCAAACTTTAAAAAAATGGGCTTACAGACAACTCTGTAGAACAACAGGTCGGCAGGAAACATGATGCAGACCAATAACCAAAACTCTTTCTAAAACAGTTTTGCGTTTTTAAGTTAGCAGTATCTATGCACTATTTGCTGTTGAGCCCAACATCTGAAATTCTTTCCCCTAAGAGTCACTGCTACCAAACAGAACCCTCTATGAATCGCCTGCTGTCTCTGCTGAGAGCAAATGCATTAACTTTGTAGCAATACGCCTGACCCAGTTATTTTCTAACCACCGGAATAAAGTGTCAGCAGCTGAAAAAAAAAATCCATGTGGCCTTAACTTTATTTGCTTATATTTGATTACCTTTATAAGACCTTCCTTTTTTATTGTGAAAATGGCTTGTAACATACAGTAAATGCTATGGTATTTAAATTGTATACCTTTGTAGGATTGCATTTCTTCTCAGTACGATTGAGAAAACCAGTCAAAGAGGTTTTTCTGTGTTTGTGTCTTTAGCAAATGGCCTTTCCAGTTTACAGCGGAAAGTATTACGATTAATTATTAGCATTTTAAAAGCTACTGCAGTTTTAGGCTTTAGGGGAAGTATTGTCTAGACTAAAGTAAGATGGACATGGTTTAGCATCTTTCAGCACATTCAAATCATGTTCACATGGCCTTTAGCAGTGTTAATACGGACATCATCCAAATGTCCTTCTGACAGAGGCTGCACACACTGGCAAATATAGAACACTGCAGTGTTTGAATCAATAGGATTCTGTGTCTTTCTCCCTCACACGCGTGCCCCTCTCTCGGCCCGTCTTCGTCAATCCCCCTTCAACCCTCTGATTGGAACCAAAGCGGGCAAGCTCGGTTCCATGGGAGGGCCTCTCCGCAGCGGATAATGCTTCATTCCACTCATTTTGGCTTCCTTTTATTTGTTCACATCAACATCAAAGCCTGTCTGTATCCTCCGCTGGGAAGCGGAGCTCTAAGTCTTTGACTGATCTGCCTTGTTCACTCATCGCGTTGGCCTGGTGATCCCTCATTGCACGTGCAGCAAACCCACTCTTACATTGATGCCGATACAGCCGCTCATACCCATGGGGACAAGCAGGCCGTGGACACAAACGGATACTATATGGAAATCTTTACATGCAAAATCCTATTGCATATAATCTAATGCAGAAAAAAAAACTATCTTCAAGTTGTAATGTGATACCAATTCCATCAGTAGTCATCCAGATTTCAAAGGAAGATGAGAATTCAGCCCATAAAGGCAATGCTGCTGGTATTTCTCAACTAGGAGTACACATTTGGCATCTATCCATTAAGTAAGTAAGTAAATATATTCTTGCATGGTCATTTGGGCGAGGGGCAAGGTAATTCTGAGAAACAGTGATGTATTTGGGACTATGGTAGGAAGCCAGGGTATCTGAAGAGATGCAGGGTATTCACAAAGAGAACATGTAAAAACCAAGCAGTAAGAACCCAAGCCAGGACGAATCATGGACCAGCAACAGTGGGGTTTGCTGTACCATTATCATGGATTTCTTAAGAATCCCAGTGAAAATAAATTATTCAGAAGAAACCGATTATCAATTGTTCTGCAAAACAGCTCTAGAGCGGGAAGCATCTGCGAACAGGTTTTTCACTAGTTAAACAGGTGTAGACTTTAGATTATCATGACACATGAATTTAAACTGACCAAATCAATCCACTCTTTGTCTGACTGCATGTTAATGATCACTGTAAGCTCCATCCAACCTCTTATCAGCAGTTAATAACTTTCTTGTACTTGCTGAAGAAAAGCATTTCCTAAATTTTTTTCTGACCTGCCCAGAGCACCTTCAACCACATTTTAGCTTTATCCAGTAGTTTTCATGTTGATTGGTTCAAAATATTGTAGCGTTCTGCCAGACGTGCAAGAATGACGAGCGAGGAGTTGAATAAACTGTCGTTTATTAAAAGCAGAAGTTGGTTACTGTCTGCCGTAACCACGCCAACGCAACAAACAAAAAAAAGAACAGAACAGCACTCACTCCAGATGCGTTCAGAAAAACTAACTTAACCCTTTAAACACCATAACATTTAGTAAAACATAACTGCAGGGTCGCTAAACTGCCTCCACCTTACACAGACCCTCGCCCCGAGGGGTCACACAAAAAGTTCCTGAGGTGGCCCGGGGGGCCTTCTCTGATTTTTCGGAAGCCTTGAAGGTGATGAAGGCGCCTGCCCCTGCAGTCCTGGAACTTCCTGCAGAGGAACAAGGGGTGAGTTCTGGGATGGGGAAGGACATGGGGAGCTGGTAGGGGACACAGTCATTGAATCTGGGGTTGTGGCTGCCCTGTTCCTCCGGGAAGGTGTTGAGGACTCAGGGCGCTGATGTGGATGTGCGTCACCTCTGTATGGGGCCAATCGGTCTCTGCGGAGGACTACACGTCTCCCCCTAGACGGCAGCGGGACAAATGTACCATTGCAGGCGACCCTGTACACCACCTCACCCAGCTTCTCCACAACCTCACAAGGCCCCACCCAGTGACTGTCTAACTTGGGGCATTGGCCCTTCTTTCTCTTTGGGCTATACACCCACACCCAGTCCCCAGCCATACAGTCCCTCCATCTGGCCCGCATGTCATAGTTCCCCTTTCTGTCTCATGCCTGCTTTCTAAAGCTGATTGTGCAAAGACATGAGCTGACTCCATCCGATCCTGGAGCCTTCTGGCGTATTCTGGTCCTGGTGCACCGCTGGTGCATCTGGGGGCCTCCCAAATGCCATCTCTGCTGGCGTCCCTAGCTCTCGCCCCAAAATGAGCAGGGCAGGTGTGCATGAGGTGGAATGCAGCAAAGCTGATCTGTAAGCAAGTAGCACGAGAGGGAGGTGCATTTCAATCACGTTGGTGTTCTGCAGTGAGTATAGCGAGCTGTTTTTCCAGGGTTCTGTTGAATCGCTCGACGAGCCCGTCGCTCTGCGGATGTAAACGAGTAGTTTGAGTCTTTTGCATGCCCGGGGGCTGACAGATAGCAGAGAACACACCTGTAACGAACTTCCTCCGTTGATCAATCTGAATGACTTCGGCTGCTCCAAACCTGGCAAACATGTCCTCCACCAGCACATGTGCAACAGTCCCTGCCTCCTGATCTGGTAGGGCATATGCCTCCGGTCATTTTGTAAAATAGTCCATGGCAGCTAGAACATAACGGTTGCCTCTGTCTGTGCGAGGAAATGGGCCCATTATGTCCACTGCCACCCTCTCAATTGGTGCCCCACTGCCAGCTGCTGGAGCTGAGTGCGCCACTGCTCCTGGGGGCCTTTGTGTGCCGTGCAGAGGTCACAGCGGCGACAAAAATCCTCAATGTCTCATTCTCAGCCGCCCCCAGTAGAAACCCTGTCGAACGCGACGAACAGTCTTTGAGACTCCAAAGCGTCCTGTCCCAGCAGCATAATGAGAAGCTTTTAGCACCGTCTCCCTCAGTCCTCTGGGGACCACCACCTGGCACCTTTCTTCCCCAGTGGTTGGCTCCTTCCAGGCTCTCTGGAGCACTCCATCCTGCACCCGTAGAGCCCCAAACTTGTCAACCAGCCCCTTTGTGGCAGGGGAGCAACAAGCAACCTCCTTCCACTGGGGCTGTGGTCCTGTTCAACGTCCTGTTCCTGTTGCGCTCTCCATTCCTGTGTGTCAACACCTGCATCTCTCTGCAGACAGGCCCTTCGTTATCATGCATTAGCCAGTGCTCTTCCCTGGGGAGTTCATTCTCACGGACCTCCTTCTTTTCACAGTAATGGTAGCTGTTAAGAGCACAGGGACGCTGGGACATGGCGTTAGCATTGGAAAAGGTAGTTCCAGCTCTGTACTCCACCTGGAACACGTACGGTGCCAGTTCTTCCAGCCAGCGTGCAATCTTTCCTTCTGGCTCCTTGAAGGACATTAACCACTGGAGGGAAGAGTGGTCAATCCGGACAGTGAAGGGCAGGCCACACAGATTGTACCTGAAGTGGCTTATTGCCTTCACAATAGCGAGCAGCTCTGTGCCTGTCACACAATAGCGCCGTTCAGCTCTGTTGAAAGTTTTACTGAAGTAAGCCACCACTTTCTCCCCCTCCCTCCCAACCTGGCTCAGCACCACCGTGTCCAGGATGAACGGCAGGTTGGGATCCGGGGGGTGAGGACAGGAGACTCTGTCAAGGCCTTCTTCAAAGAGCTGAAGGCCTGCTCGCACTCAGGGGACAAAAAGAAGTCACTGTCTTTCTGCTGTAGGCGGAACAGGGGTGCAGCTGTGCAAGAAAAGCCATTTACTAAACGCCTGTAGTAAGATAGTAGCCCGATGATTCTCTTCAGCTCTCGTAGGTTGGTGGGGACCGGCCAGGCTCTCACTGCTTGCACCTTTTCCTCCAATGTGCTAATGCCCTCCCTCCCGACTCTGTGTCCCAAAAACTCCAGTTCCCTTCTCATGAAGTAGCACTTGTCAGGGTGAAGCTTTAGCCCGGCTTCTGATATCCTATGTAGAGACCTCTGCAGGGCTTGTAAAGCCGCTTGGAAAGATTCCCTATGCACCAGTATTTCATCCAGGTAGACCAGGCACTCCTGTCGTGGGATGTCACACAGCACCTTTTCCATCAGCCGTTCGAAGGTGGCTGGGGCATTGCACAGACCAAAACAGAGGACTCGAAACTGCCACAATCCTCTGCCAGTACAGAAAGCAGTCTTTGGTCTGTACCAAAGACTGTCGATTTCGTGCTGTACCAGGGGTGTCAGACCTACTTCCTCTTCTGTAAAATCAAAAATGTCCTTAAAGTCCCACAACAAGTTCCACAGCTCCTCCTGCTTTCCAGGTCCCAAGCCCTCACAGCTACGTTTCCACACCTCATGTACAGCTGCTGGCCTGGCCTTCGCCCCGTCCATGGGCTGGTCGGCAGGGGCGGGAGGCTGTACCTCCACTGGAATATAAGATGTGGGGGGCAGGGGTGCAGGGGAGCCAGCTTGGGGGATGGAGTCTGGCCCATGACGTGTCTCTGCCACTCGTGATGCTGGCGGGCAAGGACCTGGGGACTGGGTGGGGGACACCAATTCAACTGTGGTTCCCCACGGGAAAGACAGTGTGTTATTCCCCAGGTCTAACAAATAATGGGCAGCCCACAGGAATTCCAGTCCTAATATACAGGGGTCCTGTACTGCTGCAACCCACAATTTGAAGTTCACAGAAAGCCCCCCCACTTGTATAGCCACCACCCCTCTTCCGGGAATAGGGGCTAGCTCACCAGGAACTGTCCGTAGCTGCACCCTTGTGAGTTCTAGCTGTACCCCCGCTGGGACAATGTCAGGTCTCATCAGTGATGCTGTGCAATACCCCGCATTGGTCCAACCCACCGCTCTCTCATTTTCGGCGATTTCATCTGTTTCTGGGGGGAGTGGAGCCTCGCAAGTTGCATCTGAATGCGCAGCTCCCAAGGAGTTATTGCTTGGATAGTTGGTCTCTGTCCAGTTCATTCTGCACGTCGGTAGGCATGTGTGCATACGCTCTCCTAGCCATGGCTTCAATGTCATTAGCCAGCACACGGAGCGGCTCCTAAGGCCTGCCGCTGCCTGTTAGCCAACTCTGAGCATAAAACGCCAGGCTGATTGCATTGTCCAAAACGGCATTGGAGAGCCCCCACTAAGGATCCATAGTCCACTCGCTCAGCCGAGCCAAGCATTAGCAAGCATGTCAAAGCTTCATCTGTCAGGCACATGACCAGCTGGAGTGCTTTAATGTCCTCTGACCAGCCTGCTGCCAGAGCCAGGACTTCAAACTGGGCGTGGAAGGCCTCCCACTCAGCTTTACCGGAGTATTTCGGCGTCTTCACCTGGATTTGGTCACAGCGGGCACCGCCATCTTTGTTTACATTCGGCTCCATGGCAACGGGCGCTCTCCCGCCGGCGCGGTCCGGCGGGAGAGCGCCGGCAGGGTTGCTACAATATTGCCACTGAACAGCACAAAGGTGCTCCCTGGGAATGTAGGTGATTTCTGAATAGATACTCTGGACTTTATTAGGGGGTTTAAATTTGGAGGACTGAATATAAATAATGAAAACCTTGCAATACTTAATCTTGGCTTTAAAATTATGCTCCGAACTTAGCTGCTTTGTCTCATTGCGTCCACATAACACACATCAAAGGTTTGGAGCTTTAATAACACAACATGCGTAAAAGTTCAAAACATATGAATATTAAAAAACATACTGTTAGGATTATTCAAGTTTATATTTACTTGCTTATTAAAACTCAGATATAGTTTTTTGTTATATGCATTGCTTTAGACTTATAGTGTTGCGTGTCCTAGGAGACTTGTTGAATCCTTCCTGAGGAACACCAGATGTGAAATGTACGTGGGAATACATCTCCATGAGAAAAATTCAGTTGTGGATTTTCCGGACCAAAGAGCAATAGAACATTACTCAGTAAAACAGAAAAAGATGCCTCTTTGTCTTTGTAAGTTTATTCAAAGACATAAGGCGTTTGAAGTCTCTGTCCCTGAACGAGTCAGAAAGCCAGAGCAATAAAACAAAATCACGGTGCACATTTATACATTCTGGGTATCGGGGAGCAAAGGGAGTCCATTCCATCAGGACAACTATTCTGCATCAGGGCATAGGAGTTACATATCCTCTTTTGACCAGTTATTCTAACACAACTCTTCTGTCTGTCCTTGAAGGAAACAGTAAATTAATTGGGTTCGTTCACACAAGAAAAGAACACAGCTGCTCCTAGACAAGATACAATACATGCATCAAATTTTTTTTATCACATTGCTTTCTTCTGATTACTAGATAACCATATATAAGTAAGGAAAATGTATGCAAAATACCTTATGGTATAATAGTAGACCTAGTGTCCCTATTTGGAGCAAAGCAAAGACTGAAATTTTTACAATCAAAAAAATTAAAACGTACAGCACATTTTACTTTACTGAATAGGCTAGAGTGTAGGCAGTGTCAAGGGGAACGAGAACTAATAGTTGTTGGTTACCAAAACCACGTGGAATCAGAGAACAAACATAACATAAGGACTCAACTGGCTGCTATAGAGGATGTTCAGATGAAGCAATATTTGCCTTGGGTCTCCAGCATTTTTAGAGACCCCTTTCTCATTCTTCCATCTTCCTCATTCCAGAAGGTGATTCAAGAGGCTTTAGACCAAACCCTGCAGGTTTAGAAACAGCTTCATCCCCAAAGCTGTACTCCATCTCACACTAAACCTTCCCTGTTCCTCCACAATGAGACAAGAGTGCAAACACCAGGCCCCCCCCCCCACCTCCCTACATGCACTGTAAACTGTATTTGTGTACATTAATATAGTACATCTGTAAATTCATTCGTATGATATCTAAAATATCACCACTAAATTTACTGCCTATCTCTGTACATAAGCACTCTTACCGCACATACTGTGTAAGTAAGTAAGTAAAATGTATTTATAAAGCACGTTTAAAACAGCTAAATTGCTGACCAAAGTGGTGTACAGAAGGATAAAAAACAACAATAAAAGAGCATACATTGCCAAGCAAAAAATCACAAACATTGACTTAAAACACAGAAACACCCAAAATGAGATTACTAACTGACTGAAAAGTTAATGAATATAGGTGACAGCCCAATCCAGAGGCCCATCCTTTTCATTTTTGTGTGGTCTATGAATTGCCTTCTCTACCTGATCGAGAAAATGTGCCCTGAATGTGAATGACACCCTTGTCAGTTTATTTCAGATCCCTGACAAAAACCTAAGGAAAATAATGATTCGTAAATCATTCGAAACACCAACAAAAAAATACATTCTGGATGGTTTGTCCAAATCTTATATATTGAAGATATCCACAGATATAGATGCAAATAATGAGTAAATAAACGGTGTGAATAACACTGAAACCAGACTGGCTTTAACGCAGGAGATTATTGTCCATGAGGAATTGCACATGTTATAAATTGACCTTAGATTCAAAAAACTCTCAAGTACTCATGAACCAGAAGGGAATGCCTACTAAACGTATAAAGTGGACCGGGAAACACTGGGAAACGTGTTTAGGCCATGAGTTACAGATAAATTGTATAAAGTGTCACTGAAAATGCAGTAGCAAATTGTTCAACTCTTCTAGCTGGTGTGTGTAGTATGCATGAATTTTAGAAGATTGTGTTTGAACCCTGTTATCTTTTAACCACTTAGTAGCTGGTTGTAACGTGGGAAAAGAAAATGTCTTGAACAAGGTCATGTCATATGTAACGCGTATATTTCCTGCTCACTGTCAGCATTATTGAATATTGCAATTCTATGAAAATCAGAATTTGCCTAAGAACGCTATTCAATTATGCGCTCTATTGATCGCTATTCTCCTTATGGACAAGTTCACGTTCAGAAAGTGATCAACAGGGGCTTAATGGTATGGAATCTTCTCACTTAAAATGTAGAAATACTTACATACTCGAAGAAGAAACAATGACCTCTGGATCAATGACTGATTTGACGATGGAAGCTCCTTCTCATGGCTTTCTTTAGAATTCAGTTTTGTCAATTGTCTGGTAATTAGCTCCTAATTATCTTTTTCCATATTCTCTTTCTTCCTTTCTCCCATACGGGCGCTTTGCACTTTCTGTATGGCCTGTTTTCCTTATGCCTATTGTCTGACCTCCTACGCTCCCCCTCCTTCGTCGTCTCTTGACACCGCTACTAATTACTGAACGGGCGGGGGCCATTAGTGCGGACCTCCAGCCGACGTATGTTCCTTCTGTCAATTCATCTTTTCCCTTCTGTCGTTATCTCTCCATCTCTGCCCCGTATCTTTCTCTGGTTTCGGTCAAAAGTTGCTTTGTGTGGGACACATTAGGCGAACAAAGGCAGCAAACTGCAGCATCACTCAGAAAGGTCACGGTGATGCGCAGTGGCCCAGCTCTGCCTCCAGAGTCAGGCCTTACTCAATCTGGCTACACTTAGCACTCATGTAGCCAACAGTATCGTTAGCTTTTTGAAGAAAATACATATGCCGTATCCTATCATACTAGGAAAATGAATTATTATTATTAAATAATGTTTTGTATTTGTCTGTTTTTTATTACAACACCTATTAAAAAACATCTTACAATTTTACATTGATTATCTTCATAAGCAATATAGAAGGAAATACGAAAAGTAAATTAATGATAAATTACATTAGTAGCCACCCACCTGTCGTTATATTTACTAAACTAAAAGAGTTAGATTGAAGAAGCCGATGTTAAGAGACTTTATCATTTGTTCCTTTACATGCTTAAAACCTTGAGAAAAAATACTTTATAAAACAACATTGCTATAAAATGAGTAAAGAAAAAATCTACTTTTAAAGCATCCATGTGTTTATAGAGCTCTCACAGACACATTGTAACACGTAGATGAAGAAATAAAGCAAGCCAAAAAGATTGCACAATTCAAGGAAAGATTTGTGTACTACATAATGAGTGTAAAAATAAATGAGATAAAATGAGAGTAAAGTAATTACAACTGTTAATTTATGTTAATCTATCTGTAGGTAATTTCAAGTTTGTCCATATCTATGCATATATGCAGTAGCATTTAAAGAAACTTGCATGCAATTTCTATTTATTTAGCCAACAAAATCTAAATGTTAACTGCATTATAAGTAACTGTTCAAAATAACAAAAAAACGTAGTTTTGTAATCCACTGTAGTCCATTTGTCCACCACTGAGCAACAGCTGCAGAGGTTATATAATAGATACTGTAGGTGTGTTATGGAGACATGTCAATACATTCAAACAACAGGGAAATGTGCCATAACCCATAACCAAATTTTTATTTTTTTGCCCATGTCTGCATCATAATGCGAGCGCAGTCTAAACTTTTCATCTACCAACAAAAGTTACATTTCATTAGTAGCATTAACAACAATGAAAGAAAAATTGGATAACAGCAAACAGTCAGAATTAAGCATCAAGGCCTGTTGTGTGAACATACCCTATGTCCCAAATATTACATTTGTGGCTAAGGCGAAAGCCTAAAAGGTATCATAGATCTTTGACTGTATATGGTCTTTTTAACTATTTACACCAGTCAATCATCGAGGGCAATGAGTTGTTAGTTTCCCATCAGACATTGAAGAAAAAATATATAGGTTGGTAATGGTAAAATAAAAGATAAATGCTGGAGAGACGCTGGTTAACCATGGCTTTTTTTTCTGAAAAATAGGCCTGCTGGTTGGTACTTCCTAAATATACAAAGTTTTCAGCTCATTACAACCACTTACCTTTCTTTCATCATGTGTTCGACACATGGGATTTGAACCCACAACCTTTGAACTACCTTGTTATGTCTAGCAGGCCAATGTAGTATCCTTTGCACAAAAGAGCCAATTTCAAATTTATTGTGCTTCTTAAATTTTTCTCTACAAATTAATTTGTTCTGGTCATGTTTGGGGCTGTGGTCAAAAATTGTGAAAGTATTTGAGTGATATTTTTAAGACACTTAGGGAAACTCGTCTTCTGACTTTTGATGATCCTGATGACGTTCCATTCCAAAATAATATATATATTCTTTTTTTTTACCCTTTTAGAACCCAATATGTAGTAGAAGAACATTTTAAAGCTGTGACTCACAGTAAGACCATGGCATACCTTCATACACACACACACACACACACACACACACACACACACACACACACACACACACACACACACACACACACACACACACACACACACACACACACACACACGCGCGCGCACACTAAGCTCCAGCAAGACAGTCAAACATTGTTTGTCTTCAGGCACTGGGAGGCCTTTTTACACTCACGCACGTCACATGCAACCAAACGAACACTCATGAATACAGCTACTTGAAATTGTTCGATTAAGTGGGTCATCCTCTTCCACAGAGTCTTGAAAGAGAAAAGGATTTTTTTTGTTTGTTTTCTTCTCGTGGGTTTCTTGCCAAGAGGCAATCGCACCCTTCCATGGTTTTGGCTGCACCTTTTAAGAGTATTTATGGAAATGACAGAACAGCAGTCTGGAGTGCTGCACGCTGCTTGTTGCTCCGGTTGTGTCTCACCGTGTTTGGCACGCGGATCCATGTGCGTGTGTGTGTGCAACAAAAAATTTCCAAACCAGGACGGTCGTGCTTATTAGCCGATATCTGTGGCTGTTAACGTGCACAAAGAGTGTCTGGTTTGTCGTTAGGCATGCTTTGCGGCTCCTTTATTTACTTTTCCACCATGAGCTTGGCATAGATCTCGCGAGCTGCGCTGTGACTCCATGGTAGATTTGGCAGCAGCACACAGACGCAGACCTGTCTGTGCAAATGAAAGCTGAGTGTCTCATAAAACCTCTTCACTTTGGCTGTCTAAAATACTATAAGCTGAAGTACCCATCTTTTTTTTTTCCCCTGTCTCCTTTGAATAGCTCGGAGGCAGTCCGGTCAGATCAAGCTTCACCGCCAAGTATTTGGACTGATTCGCCTCCAGCAGCCACAGCTGCACAGGAACCGTTGATGCTGCATGAAATAAACAGCCTTCACAAAACATGATGGGAGGGGATACCTCAGACAGCTATCAGGGTTTTATGCTTACCACTTTCAGCTTCTGATACACAGACACATATATATAGAGGATATTGTGCAAATATCACATAATTTATCCAAAGGTCAACAAGGAGTTCTGGAATACTTCGCTAAATCTGGAAGCAGAAATGAAAGACACCATTAGCATTTTTTTTTACTCGTACTTCAACTGGTTCAATGAAGTTATCCATAATAATTTTTTTGAGTAAAGAAATGAATGATAAAACCTTCAATATGACCAAGCCACCCTTGCAGAGATGTACTCACTCTTTAAGGCGATTTAGATGAAGCAACAACTCTAACATGCATGTCTTTTGAACTGGGAAGGGAAGCCGGAGTCCCCTTGGAGAGATGACACCTTCATGAGGAGAACCTGTTAACTCCATGCAGGAAACCCTGTGTGAAGGATCTAAACACAGGACCTTACTGTCAAAAGGCATTAGCGCTATCATCTCCACTAATTCGTAGCCCAAAGTTGAACAGAATTCAATGACTCATTTTAGGAGCATCCAAGTAATACAAATGAACAATAAAAACAAATTAAAAGACATATTTTTAGATTTCACATAGGAGTTTCTAATCATAAACAGATGATAGGAAGATAGGTTAACCAGCAATTTAATAAAGGTCTCCTCTGTGTGCTCCTGATTGCTGGGATTTGAGAGATCCCCACAATGAGATCCAGGGAGCTGCCTAAAGCATCCAGACAGATGTTTAATGGTGTGTAGGTGCCTGGTGGTTAATTTAAAGAAGTTTCAAAACAATTTGAAATCAGTCATTATACTGTATAGACAACAGCCTGCAAGTAAAGAAAATTCACTTTTGGTGCAGAAAGTTTGTTGCATATACTGTGTATGATATAAACATGTATTGACAAAAGAGTATTAAAAGATATCACATAGGGTTAAGTTCATTCAAATTGAAGTTTGTCATCAGGAATATTGTTTTTTGGCCAGATGAGTATAAAATTAAAATGCTCTGTGAAAAGAAAAGAGGACATGTTTTGCATCAACGAAATGCAGCACTCCACTAAAAAATATGTCCTTGAAAACTGTGAGGCATGGAGATGGAAGTGTCATGGTTTGCTAGAGTGGTACGAGTTCAGAGGGAGGGAAATGTAAAAGAAGAAGACTGAAGCAGAACTGAGTCCTGAAATATGAAAAAGACCCAAAATTGTCATGATCCCGGTTGTCCTTCGTCGTTTTTTGAGTTAGAGGTTTTCTGTGTTTTTGGTTAGCTTTCTTTTTATTATTATTATTATGATTTTTATTAGTGGTATTAGTTTTATTAGTTTTAGTGTAATTTCCCTTTTCCCCTCCAGTTCCCCTGCTCTCTCCCTCTCTGTGTGTTTTCCCTTCGCTTTAATTCCTCCTAATCACCAGGTTATCTTCTCCACTCCTCCACCTCCTGCTCCTCTGTATTTCAGCCTCATTCATTCTCTCATTCACCGCTGGATCATCTGTTTACCTTACCTCACCTCATCGTCTCTGAGCTTTTTCCCCTGCCAGTCCTCACCGTCTCCCAGTAAGCCTTCCCCTGCTTGTTGGTTCTCTGTGCTGGTTCTCTGTCCTCCATCATTCTCCTCCATTTCCCGTCCTATTTATTTCGTTATGGTTTTGTTTCTTTGTTATCTCCGGTTTTCCTCGCGTCCTTCTTTGTTGTTAGTTTTTAATAGTTCAATTCCTCAGTAGTTTTGCTCCTTCGTTGCCTCTGGTTCTCCTCGCGGTTCTCGTTATTTTTATTAGTTTGTTTGTTTATTTTTACATCCTCTGTTCATCTGCTAGTTTATTTTCTACTGTTTTTTCTTTTCACAATTCTTAGTTCCTGCGTTCTTCTTCAGTTGTCCGTTTGTTTCCGCTCTAGTTTACGGTCCTGCGTCATTCCTTGGTTTGTTGTTACACCTCCGTTCCGTATTTACTCAGTCTCTGTTTATGTTCAGTTCCATTTTCATCCTAACGATAAATCAGTATTTCTTCACGCAAATCCACCTCTGCTCGAGTCATATTTACCGCCTTATGACAAAAACATATACTGGCCTGAAACCAAGCCCAGATCTTAACTTCGCTGAGCAGCTAGCTAAATATTTATATAACGCCAAAAATCAAAATAGTTTCTCCTATTCTCAATGCCTGGTGTATTTAGACTGTTCTGAAATAAAGTTAATGAGCTAAAGCGGAGATGAATACATGTTGGAATATTACTTCTACAATAGCAAATTTTACTACTACTTTCTGTTCTGTAGAAATTTGCATACTTAACTTTTTGTTCTGCAACTTTTTAAAAGTATACTCAATATGCAAACACACTTGTTTTTTTACTATCTGGAGTGTTGGTGACCAATAACTATCAATCCCAGTCTCATGTTACTGGGTTAATTGAAGACCTTGTAGAGAACAACAAACTGCATTTATTATATTAGTACAACAGAAAATAGATTCTCTGTCCAGAAAATATAAGTCAACTCCTTTTAACTTTCCGGCCTGGGTTAAAGCTGTAAACATATCGACTTTTTTCACATACTGGTTGGTTTGCTCTTTTCCTTTTATTAATTAAGGTTCTATTTGTCTAAAAATTAAATGTATTACTGATCTAAACTATTTAAGGTCAACTAAAAAAATGACAGGAAACAAAAGAGATCATGAGCGTAAAAAAAACAAAGTTTTTACTACAGAAATGTTTCTCCTTATTAATATCTCCATCCAATGCAGACACAGGGAGATGTGGTTGTGGTTATGTCATCGTCATTTAATGTTCTTTTGTAATTTACCAAAATTTCTGCTGTAATCCATCACTGCTGCCTAAATGAATGAGCTGATAAATGTCATCATCCCAACAGAGCAATTTGCTGACAGTGGGGCTTAGTTTTGGTTCCCAGCGGAATGAAAAGCAGAGCCTTCAGCTATCTGGTTCTTTTTCACTGGAGCATGTTCACAGCTTGGCTTAAGGAAGCAGGTATCCTCTCTATTTTTAACATAAGGCTTAAAAATTCCCAGTTTGTCATGCTGTTCTGAGCCCCGTCTGCTCGTGGACTCCCCATGTTGCTCAGAGTACCTTTCCTCAACTCTCTTTTACCCTGCATGCATGCATTCATGGTATTCTCTGATGCCACTAGCTCTTGTAGTTTGTTCCCTTTTTACTCGGTTCACCCTCTTTGTGCACCTTTCTGCAGGTAACTCTCACTCTAATGCCGCAGGTTTCTGATATACTCCAACTAGTCTCTACTGGCTTGCTCAGTATCATTTTCTTATAGCTGTCATGCACAGTTGTCCTCTTAAATTCCTTTCTATTACCGTCCAACTGGTCTCCAATACAAACAGCCATCATTTCTGGCATGCACAGGTTTTTCCATCCCATTGTGCAGTTTATCAGTACACACAGTAATTTCATAAACCTACCCTTTACCTGCTGAGCTCTTCTATTATTAATATCCACCTGGCTCATTCAGTTTAATTCTCAGTCACTCATGTAACTGTTATCCACAACCTGTCTGTAAAATATTTATATGCTGTATCTAAGATGTATTTTTGCATTGATTGACAATGTAGTTCATCAAAAAAGTCACATGCAGGACAAATTCTTTGTATTTCTATTAAACAATCTCTATAAGCTGCCACGGATGTCTTTAATGGCACCTGATACCAATATATGATCTGCTTTCATTAGGGATGGTAATGAATGAAAGTAGTGTAGATGTAAAATGTCTCCAAGTGTGACCAACAAATACCCTCCCCTTCTCTTACCTTTGTGGTCAAAGCAAGATCCACCCTATATCAAGCCGGTAACCCAATTCGCTCGAAGGCACCAGCCCTCAGTTACCATACCAGGATATAAGTTTGATCTGATCTTGGAACACAATGGGTGTTGTAAAGACAACAAAGGAATGGTCTACAAGATGTTTGGT
>JAVLVB010000374.1:3905786-3918777 GCA_032876305.1 Orestias chungarensis
TTGAGGCTCCGCAGCTGCAACAGGCTCCGCTCTTCTCTCCGCTCTTCTCCAGCAGGATGAAGGTTGAGTTCTGACTGTTACTCCTCTCGAGTTTAATCAAGCTTAACGCAGTTCTTGGTTTCAAACAACCATTTATTGTAGACACGTCTTTACAAAGTCCCCAAAAATGCCGTCAGAATCAAACAAGAGGTAACACAAAACCCAAATCAGTTCACAATAAATGGAATATTTACATAAATAAAGATATAAATAAACAAACCTCATTAGCCGCATATACTCCAGAGGAATAAAGCTTAATTTCTTACGAACCACCTTTTCAGCTTGAATGCCTCATGTAAATTTTTAAGTGCACCAGCTAATGTTTCCCTGGGCAACACATGGTCAGTGGAACAAAATAAAAAGTCCCCTCCCACATTTAAACTCAATGTTTTATATTAAATAAACTTGAACTACTGTTACATTAAATCAAACATCAAAAAGCAAAATAAACAATAAACCAATAGCAGTTGCCTTGACAGCAGCTACACAGAATATGAAGAGAAGTAATCTAAAGTGTCACCAAGTATCACCTCCTTTTCTGTTTTGCACTGATTCAAAAAATCTTTTGATTAAAGGAAAAACATTTCAGATGTTAAACCAAAGCTGAAAACGTTTGATCAAAACAGTTTACTTGAAGTCGTGGCTCCAGTATTCTGTTCGTCTCGACCTTTTCCCAGGAAACGAAGCTTCATGAAGATCTGTGTTTTATGTTCTCATAGTAAACTTTCTGCCTCGGCTACATTTGGCTTCTGCTCTGAATAAGGTGTAAAGAAAAGTAAACCTGAATGTCATTTTATGGGGTAGATACTGTGTTTGACTTGGGAGTTTTGAAGGAGAGCTGAAATTTAAATTCTGCTCATGGCTCCCTGAGGATCCGAGCTGTAAGGTTAAATTCTGACGCAAGAACGAACACTCGGTTGCAGCTGAACGAAAGAAATGCTCTACCTTCCATTTATGCTCAACATTGACTGATTTCTCGCTGTATAATTGGTCCTATCTGGTCCTAATCGCATCAGCAACTATGTTAACATGAGGTTAAAACAACTGGAGTCCGGCGTGTTATCTATGTTTTCCAGCTGATTTATCTCCTCAGCTCGTCCCGCCAGTGGGGCGATGCGCAGTAATACTTAGCAGTGAGCAGTCTAAGGCAGAAAGAGTATGATCTAAAACCTCTTAAGCTAAAATATAAAATGGAACTATATAGCCAGACTGAGACTACCTCTGCAGACCGTGTCGCGCTTCACCTGCACTTTCACATAAACACAATAGAGTTTGTGTTCATGCAAACTGACGTGAAAAGTTTGCATGTTGATGGAAAACAAGTGTCGTGTTAATAATCATTAAGAAATATTCATAACCTTTTAAAATATTGCATTTTTAAAAGGGATTTTTAAATAAAATAACCCTAATATGAAAACAAAAACATTCACACCCTTCCTCTTACATCCTCCTAATTCTCTTCTCAGCAGATCTTCTGGTGTGTTTCGGCCCCGCATCATGACCTTAACCCAGAGAAGGGCGAACTACGGCCCCCGGGGCCATATACGGCCCGTTAGGCTTTTTAAACCGGCCTGCCGAACTTGTCCAAATTATATTAGAAACCCATGGCTGTGTAAAAACCTCGTTCATTTCCCTTTCCCCTGCAACACCCTCATTTCCTCAAAAGTTGGCGCACTATTCTAGACACATTGGCGTGTAACTTTCTATGCCGTGATTTTTTTGCCACCAGGTTGGCAGGCACGGAGCTAACTGAAGGAGCAATAATTGTGAACTCTACATTATATGTAAATGAGCTGCGCTCCCAGCTAATCAAAGACTGGCCTTTTTCATCCAATTAAATAATTATTTCCAAATACACAAAGTTGATTCATACGCTCAGACTCACTAACATTTCAGCAGAGTTGCGAGTGCAGACACAGAGCGAGCCGAGCGCGAGCACAGGGAGCCGAGAGCCGAGCGCGTGCAGAGTGAGCCGAGCGCGTGTCCGAGCACCTTTGAGCGAGGGAGCGCACCTGTGTTTCATACGCACATTTATTTAATAGGGAGGAAAAATATCGATAAATGTGAAGGATGTGGAAAGAAAGAAAATGTAGAATACGTATTGATGAACTGTAAAACATATGAAAGGGAGAATGGTTGGAAGGACAGGTCAAGAATGGCATCTTGGAATATTTGGAAATGAAGGAAACATAATAGATATTTACATTTTAAGGAAAGCATTATTTATTTATCTTCAGAAAACAAAATTAAAAAATAAAATTTGACACACTCATATTCCTGGCCCGGCCCCTCTGTCAAATTTTAGAACCCATTCTGGCCCGCAAGTTAAAAAGTTTGCCCACCCCTGGTTTCGGTCCCTCTGGAGTCCTGTATTTGGTTTATTAATGTCCGATGTGACTACTTCCTTTCTGCTTTGTAACTGTGGACAAATCTTAAAACCTTTAACCAGGAATTTCTTGTAATGAAAGTTGAATTCAGTTTTAAAGAAAACTATGAAACAAACCAGGAGATTTCCACTTCAAATGCGTGCATTCTTGTAGAATATGACAGATGTTCGGCTGCACCTGCACGCCTTCACCTCATGTGTGCGTCCCGAGCACCGTCAGAAAGTGACAGCATGCACATATGGGTTATTTGCATAGGAGGCTCATGCAGCTTCCTCCCCTTGAAGATCGGTGTGCGTCCAGCCCAGCCTGTCTGGTAAAAGCACCCGTCGTCAGAGCCAAACAGAAACTCTAGAGGTTGTTCCTCTTTTCATGCACCTACAATAAAAACAGCTTGAATAATTTATGTCCTGCTGGTATTTTCCTCAGCTTCACCTTGTTTTCCTTTGTGAATCTGGCTTCTCGCTTCAGGTCTGTCGCTGGTTCAGTTTGGCTGCTCCACTGTGGCTGAAATGATCATGCAACAGGAACAATCTGTTTGACTGACTTTCAGGCAATCTTGGCAACGTGACCTTCATGTAGAAAATGATCGATCACAAACGATGTCAAGGAAGTTTGGACAAGCGGAGTACAAACTTTAATTTTTAAGTAAGCCAAGAAGTTTAAGCTTTGAAGATGCATCAATCGAGTATTAACAGAAACGTAGGCTTTATTGTTGCTGGCAGTTGTAGCTTGCAGGTGCTAGCAAACATTTAGCTAACATCCCACATATTTGACATTAATGTAACACCGATCAGTTTGGATCTCTTTCCCAAAAATCCCAAAAATAAATCATTGTTAACGTCTCCTGAGAGTTCTCTGTTAATGTGGGTCCGAAGTCTAAACCGCAACATGACACCTTCAAGTGTGACCCTGAAAGTAAAAGGGTACAAAACTCAAACTACATGTTATTTTGACCCGGTTCTGAAGCCTGAGTAAATAACCAATCAGTATGGAACCAAATTCTGACCCTTCTTTGATTTCATAGAAGAGTTCGGGATTCGTGCAATTGAGACAACATATTTTAACGTATTTGTTTGAAGCAAATTAAAAACATTCAGTGAAAAAGAAACTACAGAAACTACATCCAGAAATCTTTTTGGGTCACTTTAAAAAAAAAATGTACATCTAAAATGTGCATCAAACTCGGGCAGTTTTTCTGGATCTCACCTTGTTGACGTTTTAATGGAAGGCAGAAAAGGGTGGCAGCAGAAACCACACATGTCGGCGAAGGGGTTGCGTCTAACGAGCACCCCTTTAATATTTTATAAGCTTCCAGATGGCGCAGTAGAGCTTCTAATTACCGTCACTTTCCCAACAACCATTAGGTTGTAAGGACCTCTGTTAAGGAGCAGTCCAGTTAGTGGTCAGGTTTGGCAAAGTTACAGTGAAATCTAATGTTTTAACATTTATGTATGAAATCTCAACTATTCTGCACAGAGTAAACAGAATAACCTGTCATGATCCCTGTTGTCTTTGGTTGTTTTTTGAGTTAGAGGTTTTATTTTCTGTGTTATTGGTTACTGTTTAGTATTATTAGTATTATTATTATTATTATTATTATTATTACTGTTAGAATTGTTTCTCTTTTTCCCTCCAGTTCCTCTGCTCTCTCCCTCTCTGTGTGTTTTCCCTCAGCTTTAGTCTCTTTATCACTCGCATATGTTTTCAATTATCTGGTCATCTTCTCCACTGCTCCACCTCCTGCTCCTCTGTATTTAAGGCTCATGCACTTATTCACTCACCGCTGGATCGTTTATTTACCTTACCGTCTCTGTGCTCCTTCTCCTGCCTGGTCCTCACCGTCTTCCAGTAAGTTCCCCCTGCTGCTCGTCTGGTTCTCTGCTGCGTGATATTCAGTTCTCTTTCTTAGATTATTTCGTCCGATGTTAGTTTCCCATTGTTTTGTTTTTCTCTTGCCCCTCTCGGTTGGTTATGTTTTGATTTGTTTGTTGTCTTATTTCTCCTGTCCGGTCGACGTTTATCCTTAGTTTTGTTGTCAATTCAGTTTCTGTTCCAGTCATATTCATTCTTTTAATAAAATAAGTATTTTTTTCACGCTAATCCACCTCTGCTCAGGTCATTTGATCCGTTACCGGACATAACTGGTAATTATTGTGATTGAAGTCATTCCTAAAATGTATTATTATTATTATTATTATTATAGCAGTCTTATAAGTTAAATGTTTTATATATGAAAGGTTTTTAATGTGGTAATCTTCAGGACTAAAAATAAATAAGTGGTACATGCACATCAAATATGGCTAAAGGCTGAATTTTTCTCATTTAAAATGAAATAAAATACAATTAGTATTCAAATTTTGCACCACAAACATGTACTGTAAATGTGTGATCTGACAATAAAAATCCTTGAATCCTAAATGCTTTCGTCAAAGATATTCAGAAATATTGGTTTTTAAAAGGCTTGACATTTTGGATGGTAAGATCTAAAACCCTTACCATTATTTTTCTTATGAAAGAATGGTAGATTTCTGTTTTCTGCGTTTTTACATAAAGTTCTGGGTTTAAAAGATCCAAATCAGGGGGTCCAGACTGCCAAGAAAGTCCAGGATGCTTTGGCTTCTGGTCGTCTTTGCCAACTGTGTTGGAAAGGATCCCAATCAGGTTGAATTTAGTCATGAACTTATTCAATGCTCTGCTAAAGAGAACTACAGAAGTCATCAGGGATGTGTTAAGAAATGTTTATATCTTCTTTTAACTGGCGGGGTGTTTGTCTGACGCCTTTAGATGTTCTCCCAACAGAAGCCAACGCTTTTGTGGCAGTCGTCGATTTCTTGTGTTTTATGAATTATTGATGCTGCGTCTGGCTCCTTCTCTCTGAGGCGGCACATTTGATTGCAGGAATCACACACTCACGTCGATTCTCTATCTTTGCAGGAGCTTCCATTGACTTCCATTCATTTATATAATAACTCAAAAAAGGCTAAACTTGTTCCCCACAACATACTATTGGTAAGGAAAGCGGTAATTACTGTGTACCAAATATAAAAACACCCATCACTGGACAAGGACAATTTCCTCCCTTTACTGGTACAAAATTGTCATAGTAATCCTCAAAATGTAGTATGCACAACCGCAGAGACAGAATTTGCTGTATTAAACTAAGCACTTTGTTTGACTTCTGTTTATTTTACCCGTAACCATTACAAATCTTCTAGTAACCGTTACATTCACCAACATTAATAAGACTAACTCTAACAAAGACTAAGATTCTCCACTTCTTATGGTATCCAGAAATATTATGGCTTTGAAGTTTCAGAGGAAAATCATTTCCTGCACCTCTGCTGCTCTTCTTGTCTAAAAGTAAACCCCACCTGCAACCAATACTGAGCAGGCTCTGCACTGGAGGCAACACCATTATACACTGGAGCTTTCTGGACCCACCAGGATGTCCTGGAAAGTATTCTTCTGTTTGCTTAAAGTACTTTAAAAAATCAGTTTCATGTGACGTGACTCTAAAGTGAAACGATGTCTGCTGCCATGAGTAAACAATGATGTCTACACATTTGCTAATGTTTTACGACTGTCCACTGACTAAAAGGATGGATTTCGTAACACTGGGAGACTAAAGGGGTCAGGATTACCGGCCAAAAGTGATAAAATCGGTTCTGCTTGATGAAAAAACTTTGTCATTTTGTTTTCTGGTCTGCTGAACTTGTCACTTCATTCTGGATGCAAAATATTGGTTGGTTGGTCAGAAATTTATGGCCGTGTTTGTTTTTAGCGCTCGGACAACAAAACTATCAATTCACTCTGAATGCTGAACTTCCAGAAGCCGATATTTTACAGGACAATCATCCAAGATATTGAAGAATTACTTAGATCTGTAAGACTCTCAAAGTAGATGATGTCAGTTTCTCCTTCAATCTGATGCATCTCTAAAATCGATGTAACAGGCGAAGGTCACGCCAGCACATTCTGATCTGTTATTTCATTATTTTGTCTTGCAGTAATGGAAACAATTACTTAGATGGAAATTAATAATTGTGAAAGTTAAGAACTTTTATACTGCAGTGGAATGGGAGTCGGCTTGGGTCCCCTGGTGGAGTTACAGGGTTTGGTACTTGGCTGTTTTTACCCGACTCAGAGTTTGTCAAGGAATGAAGGAAGGAAGGAAGGAAGGAAGGAAGGAAGGACGGAAGGAAGGAAGGTAGGGAGGGAAGAAGGAAAGGAAGAAAAGAAGGACAGAAGGTAGGGAGAGAAAGAAGGAAAGGAAGGAAAGAAGGACAGAAGGTAGGGAGGTAAGGAAGAAAGGAAGGGCAGACAGAAGGAAGGAAGGGAAGGAAGGAAGGAAGGAAGGACAGTTGGGAGGAAAGAGGGCTTTAAATTAAGTCCACTTTAAAGGAACCATGTTTGTTTGTTTAATGTGATATAGATCAAATTTTGATTGTTTTACTTTTTCAAAGTAAAAATAAAAAGGTAATTATATTTCTATTCTTTTGTTTTTATTCTAGGGCCTCAAAATTGAAGCCATTTTGCACACTAAATCAATATCTACAGATAGATCAGTTCTGACCTGTTTGGATCTCATTAGTGACGGTTCATAACCGCCTTTTCTGGTTTTAGCAGATGATGTTAGAGCAAAACTTCTAAGTTTGCAACATTTCTGATATAGGGCGGCCTTACCACCCTATATTTACATGTGATTACCATCACTAATCGGGAAAAACTCACCCAAAGGTCTCATTAACAAGTTAAAAAAATTCCTCAAGTCAACATTTGACTCACCCGGCTCATCTGTGAGCTGCTATTTATGACCAGGAGGCGTTCTGCATAGAAAATATGAAGAAGACCCACATAAACAGCAAAAACTGGGCCAACCCATTGGCAGCGATTTCAGAATATAGGCCACCACAGTGTTGCTGTGGGGACAGCAGAGCGAAGATAGCTCCCGGTTTAATCTTTGCAATGGAGTCAAACTTATTAATGCAGCGTCTTGGGAGGGATCCAGCCAAATACGAAATTTCATTTTTAAATTAGAGCCAAAACTCTACAATTAAGCAAATCATTACAGATGGATGGGGACTGATGAGACTGGAGTTGGTTCAGCAGAAGAGATGTTTGGAGACATATAAAAAAAAGTCAAAAATGTACAACTTATTTATATCAATTCTAAAAGAAATACAACTAATATGATGTTTATCAGGTTAGTCAATTAATAATTGTATCATAAAGTAAATAAAAGCACCCAACATGCTGCCAACAAGGCACATCCATGAATTATGGGTGCCATGATATAAACATCAAATTGGTTTGTACTTCTATTTTGTTAATTGCATAAAGGAGACCAAGAAAGGAAAATTAATTTATATATATCTGTAATTCACATATAAGCTAAACTAGGATACTCGCTTTCCAACCGTCCAGCCTCCAGGAAAGATAGCAGCCTCTTTTAATAACTATTATGTGAATATCTGGCAAAATATCTAATTAAATGCTGGTGAAACGAAGGCTAATGCTAGTCTGTAGCTAAGATAGCTAAGCTAACAGGCAATCATGCTATATCCTTCACACTTCCTTGGGTTGCAAATTGACGCCCTTCACTGTTTGTTCTTCTTCGTAAAGTAGCTGATTAACGGTAGCCGACCGTATCGTCACGAAATCAGAACAAGAAGAAGGAAGCTGAGAAAAAAAGAAAGCTAAACTCCGCACTGCTTGCTTCAGACATTGTTTACGTCCACATGTAACACGTCTGGCTTCTCTTGCTGCAAAACTATGATGCATATCTTATGTCTTATGACATAAACGTCGGATAAAATGCGACATGACTGTTCAGATCTCTTTGAAAACCATTAAATGTGTTTTTAAATAAGTACCATATATTGAAGTGGCACAATTCAGGTTTCTTCGGGGGTGAAAAGATTGAAATAGGACAATTCAGCCGGCCATGGTCTGGGCTGGGAATCAACCAATAGAATTGGTGGTAAAGAGAAACTGACCTTCTGTGCTTCATGTAGGAATGGTTCAGACATGGAAAGAAAATTTTAAACTTCCCATCTCCTAAAGTGATGCTGTTAAGTAATTACTTTATAAAAACAAAATCTTTTGATATGATGTTGTCAGAAGCAGCAGGAAGGCAGAACAGCATATCTATGGAAGTCGGCAGAGGAATATTTAAAGGATAAGAATCAGAAACATTTAATTGCCAAGTGTGCGTAATTACACGAGGAATTTTTCACGGTCACTGAATCCTCCAGCAATAAGAGGGATTCACAAGAACACAGAGAGGAACACTAAGTAAAAGTATGTACAGGCAGCTGAGTCTCCGGGGTTTAGTGGCGTTTCGTCTGAGTTTTACTAAACACCACTGATGTGGAAGAAAGTCAAAGAATACATGGTGAAAAATGGATAAATCTGTTCTTAAAGATAAATAAATGCTGCGCTGCTGGCAGGTTGGGTCAGAGGTGTTTCCACTCATCTTGAACATGACTGCCTTATTATGTGTGTATTATTATTAATAAACATACGACAACACTAATCATCACGAACTAGGACTGGTTAATCAGATTTTAATATATGGTGGATTAATTGTTCGAGATGATAGAGTCAGATCACTAAGTTAAGGCTTCTACTGCACTTACCATAAAGATTAATAATAAAATAAAATAAAATCAAAGATTTTGTGTTCTACATGTTGTTTTTATTGTTATCTATGATGTTTTTCATTTTAATATATTTTAAGTTTATTTGGTTTTGTTACTTATTTATCTTTTCATATACATTTTCTTGTTTTATTTATTTGTTCATATGGGAGGAAATTTATTTTAATATTTTAAATTTAATTTTTTTGTTAGCTTTTTTTATTTTCATATTTTCACTTTTTCTAATTTATTTATTTACCTCTCTCTGGAACCTAAACATCAGGTCAGAAATCTTGGGGTAATACTCGATTCTGACCTGAACTTCAACAGCCACATTAAATCAGTAACATCAGCAGCCTTTGACCATCTTAAAAACATTGTCAGAATCAGAGGAATAGTCTCTAAACCAGACCTAGAAAGACTTATCCATGCTTTTATCTCTAGCAGGTTGAACTACTGTAACGGCCTGCTCACTGGGCTTTCTAAACGGGCCTTAAGACAGCTTGAGAAATTCCAAAATGCTGCTGCTCGAGTTCTGACCAAATCCAGGAAATATAACCACATCAGTCCATTGCTAAAGTATCTGCACTGGCTTCCCGTCACTCAAAGAATAGACTTTAAAACAGCCTTGGTTGTGTACAAATCTCTTCATGGTTTAGCCCCTAAGTATATATCTGACATGTTAGAGCCATATGAACCAGCCAGGGCTCTGAGAACCTCAGCTAGTGGCCTCCTGCTGATGCCCAGAGTCAGGACCAAACAAAGGGAGGCTTCATTCCAGTTGTTTGATCCTAAAATCTGGAACAGTCTTCCTGAAGAGGTGAGACAAGTTTAAACTCTGCCGTTGTTTGCTATATGCACAGTTTGCTATATGTACAGTTAAATATTTTATTGTTTCATTTTATGCTCTTTTTTCCAATTTAAAGCACTTTGAATTGTCTTGTACACGAAAATGGGCTATACAAATAAACTTGCCTTGCCTTTATCTTGTGCCGACACGGTCGGCTCACGTTGCTCAACAACTTCAACGTCCATCTACAGACGTCAGCGTCAGAAGTTTCACATTTAATTAATAGTCCGAAAGTTCCCGCAAAAAAATGTCTTTCAGCATCAAAACCTGCTGTAACCTGTCTAAAACATCATAGTTTCTTTCGGAGTCAGAGAGCCGTCGACAATAAAAGGCACAAGGGTGTAATCTGGCATCATCAGCAAACCGTTGGGACAGGACTGCGCCGACACCAGTGTCTGAGGGATCAACCTCCACCACAAAAGGGTTAGAAGGATCTGGAAAACCTAGAATGGGAGCTGAGGTGAGGAGATGTTTTAGCTTACCAAAGGCTTGTTTGGCTTCTGAAGACCGCTTGAACTTAGTTTTTGTTGAAGTAAGTTGATGAAGAGGGGCAGCTACAGAATTATAATTCCCTTCGTCTCCTTCTCTTATGCGGACCAGATGGTAGGCATTACACAGATCCAATTTTGTGAACACTGTATTACCTTGAAGGAGCTCAAAAGCAGAAGTCATGAGGGGCAGAGGCTACCTGTTCTTAACTGTAATCTCGTTAAGGCCACAATAATCGATGCATGGCCTAAGAGACCTATCCATCCTTCTTGCGCATAAAGAAGAATCCTGCACCTGCTGGGGAGGAAGACTTTCTAATTAGTCCTGCCTTGAGAGCGTCAGCAATGTATTCCTCCATAGCCTCTCTTTCAGGATCAGAAATGGAATACAATCTGCCCTGATGTGGGTTGGTTCCAGGGCGAAGGTCAATGGCACAGTCGAACTCTCTATGGAGAGGCAGAAAAGTGGCCTTCGACCTATTAAAAACCTCACGCAAATCATGATAAACCTTAAGGACCCTAGACAAATCTGGGTAATCATGGTGTGCCTCACAGGGAGATGTCATGATAGGGGCTTCCCTCAAACAAGAAGTGGAGCAAGATGGTCCCAAAGACTGAACCTCACCTGTGGACCAGTTGATGACTGGACTGTGTTTGATGAGCCAAGGGTGCCCCAGAATCACAGGAACCTCTGGAGACCTGATCAGCAGAAACGTGATCCTGTCATGGTGGTTTCCGGAAATCAGTACAGAAAAAGGCTTTGTGCAGTGGGTTATATTATCAATGAAATGACATCGATAGCGAAAATCTCATGTGGTTTCTCTAGAAGTTTCTGCTCTAGTGAGAGCTTATGAGCTAGGCTGACATCAGTAAGTCAGCATCTGCTCCAGATTCAATGAAAAAAGGGAACCTCCCTCCTTTCAGGAGAGTCAGGAAATCTGATGGTGCACCATTTGTGGGGAGGGTTCTGAGATCTGAGGATTGGGCTCAGCAAAGACCCCCCAAGCTTTACGGAGCCTTTCCTTTTGACGGGAAAGTTAAGAGCACGATGGTTCTTCTCACCACGGTAGAAACAGATGATTTCTGAACCGCCTCTCTCTCTCTTCTGCAGAGAGTCTGGATCTACCCAGCAGTATTGGCTACTCAGCGTTAACAGGGTTGGGCGTGAAAACTTGGGGCATTCTGCTTGGTCTGACCTGGACAGTTGAGACCCTTCTTTGATAATTTGCTGAAGACCTCTCTCTCCTACGTTCATGCAGGTGTAGGTCAATCTGCGTTGCAAGCCTTTCTAAGGCCTCAAGGGACTTGGGAGGGTCACGGGTGGCAATATCATCCTTGATATCATCTGACAGGCCCTGGTAAAAAACATCAAACAGGGCTTCATTATTCCAAAGACAACTGGATTTCAGGGCATGATAATTGATGATATAGTCAGTAACAGGTCGACAGCCCTGTTTGAGAGAAAACAGTCTCCTGGCAGCCTCTCCCTCAGGACCAATAGGATAAAAAACCCTCTTCATCTCATCAGAAAACTCAAAAAATGAGTTTCAGCTGTCAGCATTATTCTCCCACTCAGAAGTTCCCCACTGCTTAGCCTTACAAGAAAGTAGAGAGATTGTATAGGCCACCTTGGCCCGTTCAGAAGGGAAGGCAGAAGGCTGGAGTTCAAAAAGCAGAGAACACTGGGTTAAAAAAGGTCTGCATTTTTCAGGATCTCCATCAAAATGCTCTGAGAGGGGGGGGGGTCTTCGGGTTCGTTGTTTGCATTAACAGTGGGAGTTACATTTAGGGGAAGTGGCTGCGTAACTGAGGGCCTAGCTTGGGAAACCCTTAGTGAAGAAAGCACCTGAAAAAGCTCCTGGACATTTCTTTCTAGGCCGGTAATAGCACCTTCTACCTTGGAACACCAATCGTGATTAGGCTGTGGGTTCATATTGGCAAGATTGTACAGTAACGTTTTAAGTAAAAACAGACAGAACCCAAAACAAAGCCAAAAACAAGTAGATGGTTAACAAAAAGATTTTATTTTTAAAATTAAGGTGTAGAAGGGGATCCACATGGGTCAGGAATCCAGCCGTTTGGGAGGTGGGTTAAATAGACTATGGTAGTGTCAGGAAAAGTTTTAATGACTCGAGCAGAGGTGGAGTTGAATGAATAATAATTTATTGCTGGGGTAGATATAAACATAAACATGAAGCGGGACCATACAGGGGACTAAAAGCAAAACCGGAACAAAGCGAGACGTAAACCAAAAGAGAGCGGAGGCGGGACTACAAAAATGTAAACAAGCATAGAGCACACGAGACGCGGGAAACTAACAAAACAAACACAACGACACTAATAAAATAAACAAACACAGCTAAGGAACACGGGAAGGGAGGAACTAAACCAACAGATAAAAATAATAACAAATAATAATCACGAGGGGAAGAACACGGGAACCGGAGACTATAGGAACTAAGACAAACAGAGAACACGGGATGAGACCAGGGGACCAAGGTGAAGAGCCAGGACTGAGAGCTAGCGAGCAAGAGACTTACCGGAGACGTTGGGGCCGAGAAACTTAGAAGCGAGAGGCGAGGGACATCA
>JAVLVB010000374.1:3918877-3934746 GCA_032876305.1 Orestias chungarensis
ATGATTGATGACAGCTGTGAATGAAGGAGGAGTTAAGACACACATACACACACAGGAAGAAACAGGGCGTCTATCTACTTTGGTTACATCCCACTCCTCTCCCCAACTTCTCTGCATCCTAAGAGGATTCTGATTCTTTCCACCTGTATCAAACCTGCCAGCGCTCAACCAGCCGAATTCAAGCTTTGCATGCAGACTGCTGCAGGCAGACGGCACCAGATTATTGAAAGTCATCGTTTCAGTAAATGTCCAACATTCCTTAGTTGTCTGATCTTGATCACCTTGGGTCAACACCACTGGGTGTTGTAACCTGGACAACAACCGTGTTTCTGTCCTACAACTTCTGCCTTCACGGTTCTCACCCAGGTTTTTCCAAGTCATGCTGAGCAACTGGCTAAGAAGCCCTGAATCTCATCCTCTCTCAACTCAGAGTATCTCCACACACACTCATGCAAAACCTCAGTGACGTGAAACTATCTCCAACATCTTAACCAACTGAGGAGCTTAAATTACATTACAGCTGATGATGCTGTTTGAATGAAAAATTAAACCTTTTGTACTCCAGTGTTTGAGTGAATTGATTACCTCACTTTATCTTCAACAACCTTTCCTGTTCTGTTCCTTCAGGGCACATTTTTTCCATGCAGACACACTTTTCATTTTTCGCCAATCTTTATTTATTCAAGAGACTTTTCCAGAGTCCCATAAGCCCTGCGCCTGCCCAAGTGCTTTAACGAAGATTCAGAGTGGTGGGTTCTGGCGTTCAGCAGAGGTGCAATGACATTTTGCTGAGCTTACTGAGAAACTGAAGTGATGATGACTTAGCAGTGTGTTGCTGCACTGACCTCTGAGGAAGTGCCTTCTTCGTTATTAGCCTCACCGTTTGTTTCTGCAGGCTGCTTCAACTGGAGAACCAGAACCAGCGCATTGATCCAAAACATGCTTTTAAACATGACTTTACTTAAAGTTTATTATTACTCGTAATATGTTTTTAGCACAATTAGTTTTATTGTTAACACGAATAAGCATTCCCAAGTATGATGATTCATAAAAATTATTTTAGTTACACTGCACATGTCCTCGGTGAAGCTCTTTATTATTTTGAAATTCTCTTTTTATTTAGAAATGCATATCTCAATCACCAATAGCATTACATATTTACATTAACTCAGTCTGTCTAAGACTCAGTAGTTCTGTCCATACTGCCCTTCTGGAGTTTTCTCTCACAGAACAATTCTACAGAGATCAAAGCTATAACACAAAGATAACCGAACCGGGGAGCGCACCAGGTAAAATCCAATCTGACTGGTTTCAAATACTCTGTCCATTTGTTCCAGATCTTATGAAACCTTTCCTTCTCAACTTTGAGGGAAAAGGAGATCTTCTCCATAACATAAATCTCATAAACTATTTCAATCCATTCATCCACTTTTAGCCATTTCCTAGTGACACATTTCTTACTAGCTGCAAATAACATGTGTCTTTTATGTTCCATGTTTTAAACATCATTTCACCCAAAAACATAGTTTCACATTTCAGTGGAAGGTTCAGGTTGAATATATATATAGATATATATTGTAGATTCTGTGTAGTAAAATCCTATTTCTCGCATAGTTATTATATTCTTATATTTTATTACATTATTTAAAATTGCTGTCAGGGTGTAAACTGGACCGGGGGATTAGAATTTTCGTCCCACCTCATGTACCACATGTGATGTGATGACAAATAAAGATTCCTTGATTCCTTGATTCCTTGATATTTCTAATGTGTTTGTGGATCTCTTCCCAGGATGGTTTTATTACTTGGCGGTCCCCAAAAATATGGAAGTGGTTGGCTCAATTTGACCCACAGAGTCTCCAACAAGCGTCCCTGTTGACCAGGTGGCGTTTTTAAATTGGTGTGATGAAAAATCTTCTGAAATGTTTCCAGCAAAACTCCCGCCAAGTGTTTGATCCAGTGGAGGTCCATCCTCCGGGATCTCGTGTTCCTCTTGTACTGTATTGTCATTTAGTAAAGCTATTATTGGAATTCCCTTTATCGTTGTTCCTTCTATTTCTTTCCATGCTATAAGTCGGCAAGCCAAGCCAGACTAAAGCCCTCAATTGAGCTGCATGGTAGTAGTCTTGTAAGAAGGCAAGGCCTATTCCCCCCTTCTCTTTTCTCAATTGCAACGTTTTAAATTTAATTCTGGCCCTTTTCCCTTGCCAAACAATTTGTCCAATGCTAAGAACTGTTTAGGTGGTATTTTAATAGGTAAACATGGAAAAAGGTATAACATCCGCGGAAAAATATTCATCCTGATTGATTCAATCCGGGAGTTTAAACTTAAAAAGGGAATTATGTTCCATCTTTGTATATCAGTTTTTACGTTCACATTGATATTATATAGCCTTGTGAGGTCCCTAGGTAATGTGACACCCAAATAATTAATGGACTCAGCGTCCCACTTCCAATTGTAGATGGTTCTAATTAAAGGAGAGTGGAGGGTCGTAATTAAATGTTAATGCTTGGATTTTGTTAATATAAATTTTATAACCGGAAACTAAACCAAATTCTTCAAGCAATTTCATCAATTTTGGGAGTGTCTGAGTAGGCTGTGTTATATATATCAATAGATCGTCCGCAAATAGGGCCAGTTTCTGTTCCCTAGATGCCATTGTTACCCCCTTCATTTCTGCGTTCTGTCAAGCTCTTTATTTTATCTTTGACTTTATTCCTTTGTTGCAATTTGCAGACGGTCTCGGCGCCTGTGAAGGGAAACAGGTGCTGCATAGAGCACAATGCAATTCTTCCAGTGCTGGAGACAGCCCGTTTTTAGAAAAATATAATTGTAGCTTACAGTCCACCTTAATATGATTGCAGTGAGTTGTCGGTTTTGTAGAAACGACGGTCCGTTGATGACTTATTGATACGGAAATGCAGAATCTGTGAATATCTTTCTAATTTTAAGGCCATTTCCGGGGCACGTAAACCAGAGCAACTAAATATTAAAATCAAACTTTCATATTTTAAAGCCTTCTCAACCACATAAACAGACGACTCTCAGGAGAAGTTTAACAGAGATTATTGAGTAATATGGACAGTGGTCTGGAAACAGGAGTGACAGGGTCGACGCATGCAGGGCCGGACTGGGAGATTATTTCAGGCCAGGAGTCAGTCATGTAACCAGGCCACCCCGGGCTTGCCACATGCATGTTCACACCCACACCTAAATGCATGGGTACAAGCAAAACGCATTTGTGAACATGCGCACACACACTTATAGCAAATTCCAAATAAAAGGCCACCTATTAGACCAACTGTAACTTTTGAGGTTGTAATATACAGCAACTTTACTGCTGTTAATGCAATAGTACTAAGATAATAAAGACTTTACACAATAATAAGTGTCTAAGTTAGAGCTTTACAGTCAAATCATGTAAAATATCATCTGCCTAAGTGGCACATTATCATACCGGGGAATACTAATGAACCCCAACCTACAGTAAATCCAACGTTGGATACACAAATGGTCATGTTTGATCTGGGATACATAACAGCAAATCAGGAACAGACAGAAATATTTAACAACACAATCACTTATTAGCATAACGCCATAGTGCAAAGAAAGCTATTTTTAAAGTTGAGCGCCATTTATATCAATGCTAGTGTCTGGCAGTGTTCATGTGTTGTTGCTCTACTGTAGAAATGGTTTTGTAACTTCTCCCCAATGCTCTACGTCTCCTGAAGTACCAGCAGGTCTGGTGTCATCCCCATCACCACCTTTGAATAGCAAACATATGTTTACTGTTTTTCCATAAACTGTATTTCATATAGTAAGATTATGTAGTCTGTCTCACTGATTTGGCCTTGTACTCATATACAAGATAATAGTAAGATTATATCCGATTAGCTGGACAAATAAATAATGTAAAACGTAAATAATAATAACAATAATAAAGTGGTGTGTAAATCACTGATTTTAACTTCCCAGTCCTTATCTTAATTTCAAGGCTATACCTTTATAGGCTCCATATTTATACCGTAGACTGAATGTGTGCAGCCTCAAGTTCCTTTAGGGGTCTCTGTTTAAACTTTAAACAGCAAATGTTGGTACAAATACATTATTAAACTTAATAATATATATGTTTAACCATAAAATAATAATTGCACCAAGATTTTGTGTGTGCGTGTTTTGTTTTTATAACTTACTTGCAATCTTTATTTTAATGGCAACAGGAGGGGACTGAATAAATAAATCTGTTACTTTTCTGCATTTTGCCGCGTCCTCCTCCAGCGCCTTTCTCTTTTTGTCTCCCTCTCTGTTCCTTTTACCCCGTCGGGAGACCCGAGTCGCTTCTCCTCACTTCCCGCACCGCTCGCTAGTTGCTTGAGCTGCCGTCAGCAGACACACGCCACGCCCCTTCCTCCACACATGTGTGGTTGATACGGACGTTTGGGGCAGGTCTTAATCTAAATAAACCAATCGTCTTTCCCTCCTCACATGCTGCTGGCCTGACTGCTGGTCTGTCTATCTGATATTCGCACTGCCGGCGGACTTGTTTTTTGTTTTTGTTTTTACAGAGTAAATATTAGGCCGGCGCTTCAGGAATACTCCCGGTTCTCCCTATGGCCAAACCAGGCCTGGAGGCAGGAAACTGGGAGCTTCTGGTGAAGAAGGACAGAGATGGTGAGTATTGGTCAGGTGAAGCTGAGAATACTTGTAGGTGAGTCTTACTTGGAGAGCTGATGGAAACCGCCAGGGAGAGTCGAGCAGGTTGAGGTTTAGTTGCTTGGAGTCAGAGCTGAGGTTGTCCAGGGGATCGCTTTGGTTGTGCTATGGATGCTGGAGCGGGGAGATTGAGCTGAGCTTGGTGGTGATGACCAGAGCAGCTGATGAGATCCAGAATGTTCACGAAGGAGTTTGAGCATGGAAGGAGTCTTGATAAAAAAAACTTAGGTGGAGCACACGAGAAAAATCACTGAGGAATGCAACGAGTAAAGACACTGGAGAGCACCGAGGAAATACTTGAATAGACAATGAGAAAAACATCCAAACAACACTCAGGCAAAGTGTAGCTGGTCCTCCACTCCTTTTAACCACCCAGGGCTCAGTTGATAGGAGACACCCTGAACCCTGACTCAAACTCAGTCCTGCGGCCCGTTTTTTGACTTCTTATTCATGATCCGAGTCTAAAATAGAAATATGAAGAAAAATCCGTGTATCATTCGTTATTTATAATTTCAGTTGTCAATCAAAAATTAAAAAAGAAAAAGTGACGTTTTATTTTGTTTTTAATCTAACATGAAAAACCAAAATTGTTTTGAAATTGTTAACATCAGATTTAGTTTTTTTAGGAATGGGGGTGTCAACTGGGGTTTTGAAAAGAGTTGGAACAATTCCAGCTGAGAGAGAGGAGTGGATATTATTCAGAATAATAATAACAAAAACAGAGCAAAACTGCAAGACTTTACAGGAGACGTGGGAATAAAGCTTGATGGACTGATAGATGAAGATGTTTTACGTCATTTTAAACCAGTTTATGATGTTCCAATCATCGTGTCCTTATTCCTCATCCCCATCAGCCCTTCTTCTTCTCCATCTGTGATTTTCACGTCTCGTTTTCTTTATTCCAGGGTATTTAAAGGATTTTTTTTTTACTGGTGGCAGATTAAACTGGCAGAGCTGCGATGAGACGCTGTTTTACAGCAGCATGAGTCGCCATCTGCTCTCATCTTCCAGAACACCTACCTACTTGTTCAACCCTGGACATCCAAACCCACTTAAGTACATACGAACACCCACAGCCACTCTAGCGCAGTGCGCCATACATGAGCACAGCCGTAAACAGAAAAAGCAGCACCTCGTCTTTCCTGGTCTGATGCCGTTCCTCCTTTCAGATGTCATCAGGCTCTGAGGGAGGGAAACACGCAAATGTTCTTTACCTTCATTTCTCTCTGCTTTCCTTCTTTGTTGGTGTTTGTACGAGTCCAGATCTTCTGTTCTGACAGATTACCCAAAGCACATTTATTCTTGTCACATTCTCACAGATTAGTAACAAATGGTGAGTCGAAGTCGCAGTTTTGGAAATGACAAGTAATCCTTGAGTCATTCAAGTCAAGTCTCAAGTTAGGTTCAGAGTAGCATGTGCATCTAAAAATTGATTGTCCTCTTGTACGCTTCCAAAACGGACGCCTCTAGAGTCTCTGTGAGAAGCTGTGAGAGCGCCGGTGTTGTGCTAAAAAGGAGAATTTCGTTGCTAAAAATGGGAATAAGTGTAAGTCTGCCTGGAGGCGGTATCTGTTAAACATAGATCAAACATAGATTGCACAGCATTAAAGGAAGAAGATGGCTGCATCTATCCCCCCGTTTCTTTTTCGATTCACATACCGGGCAGCTAACTGATGAGCATTTAAGAATACACACTCGCAGTACGTTAGCTGAGTGTTAGGCGCTATGGCAAATGAGCGAGTCTCTGTCAGCAGGGGCGGACCTAGAAGGGGGGCTGGGGTGGCACAAGACCGTCCTGAGATCTGATCGAACACCCTCCTCCTCAGGTGCCACCACAGATGATTGACATATTAGAACACCGGATGGTGCATTGGGGACATTTGTTTGCTATTTTCCTAAAAAATTAAAATAAATTCAGATAAGATACTTGAAATTTACTCCACTGCCTTTTTTAGTTTTTTAGAGAAAAAAAATCTTGATTTTATTTTTGCCCAAAATCTCCCAGTCCTAGTTCCAAGTAAACTAAGTTTAACAAAGTTGAGGCAAGTCCACTTTAAATTTCGAGCACTAACCAAGGATTCATTCACGCAGCTTTTTTTGTTATTATTCTATTTTATTATTATTCTGGCTTTAATTTGAATACCCTGTTTTTCATTTAAAGCTTTATTTTATGTAATATATAGTTATTCATTTTGTTATTTATATATATTTATATATATATATATATGTACGTTGTTAAATAAGGTGGTCGAGTCTTACTCATTAGTTTTTGTTAACGAGTTGTAGATCAAAAAGAAGGAGACGACTTGCACTTTCAAATTGAAACCGTGCAAACAAAACAAACATGCAGAAACTACACCGTTTCAACCTTGTAACATCCGACCGAGGGATGCATGCCATAAATAAAATAAGGTGCTTTAGTAGTTATTCAGCAAAAGAGGCCTGAGTCTCAAACATCGTATAGAAACTCTGAGATGTTCTTTGTGGCTGTGAGCCATTAGAGGCCAGCGTTAACAGGAGAGCTATAAATCAATGATGCTATCGCACAACAGGCCTGAGGAAACAGCTGCCTAAAAGGCTGCATTCAGAGCGAGAGGACGACAAGTGTTAGAATAAGATAACAAAACATCAGAGACCCCATTGGTCTTACTGCACTCCTCCACTTAAGAACTACATTTTTCCGTCAAAGAGATTTTTTGTTGGAGAAAAAAGGAAGTCGATTGGGTAACAGAGAGCTCGGTTGCCATGGTTATAGTCCTGTTATATCAGAAATCAGGACTGACATCTCTGCTCTCAGAGGATGAATCTGTTTATTATGCTTTAATTAATGGCGAGTCTCCCTTCATTGTTGCATGCCCAATACTTATAATAATTTATGAGGAGCTTCAAGCTTATTAATTCTAACTAAATCTTTAGAATAATTGTAATAATGTGGGATCCAATAAACTACAAAAATGTTGATAAACTTTGATTGTTCTATCAAAATCAGCCCTAAAAATGCGTTACTTAAGTTCTCACCAAGAGATCTTTAAATTTTCAAAGAGAAAAATGACAGTATGGTTAATTATTCTGTATTTTTGAGGGTTGAAATATAGTCATAAACATTGCAAAGATAATTTCACTTGTCCTCTTCTAGATTAGTAATAAACCAAATACTTATTGGTCGCTCTAAGGATGCTAGGCGATCTGTTCTTCTGCGTTTCCAAACTCGGTGAATCTCACTCATACATGATTGATAAAACAACAGTAATAACTTTCTAAGCTAAACAACTTAAAAGCTAACCATTAGCATAGCTATGTCATACATTTTGACCAATCCTCTTTGACACTGTTGGAAAAATTTTCTCGATTTGGTTTTAATGAACTGCTCCAGTGTGGTGTTTTTTTGATGGGCTGCTGAACAACATGCAGGAAGAAACTCAGGAGAACAGGAATCGGCAAAAGGTGATACATTGAATGAGGAATAAGTTGACAGATTTATATTACATGTGCAAGAGTAGATCTCCGGTCAAGAGAAGCAAACAGCAACATGAGGAACTGGGAGATCTGGAGGAGGACATACAGGTGAGTTTAGTCTGGAGAGGTGTGAGTGATTACTCGGATCCAGGGTTAAAGGTTATGGGTGTGTTGTTGCATGAGGAGGATCCAGAGGGTGGATCCAGAGGGCGATGATGTTGAGGCTGCTGCGGTGACAGCTGGTTTACGCAGGAGATTCTTAAAGGAGCGGTTTCTAGATGTGTAAGTTGTGTTTCTGGTCTGAGAGAGTTTTGGCTGGTTTACATGTGGAAGGAGGTCCAGGAAAGGAGTTAACACAAGAGAATATTACTGGGGAGGAATTAAACATCAAGAACAGAGCATGGACTGCTTGAGGCACAGGGATGAGTGTCTGCAGGAACGCTCCACTTATACTGACCTGCTCATCAGGAAATAAGCTGCACCTGCTGTTTTCACACAGGTGAAGCTTATTTTCTGATGAGCCTGCGAGTATAAGAGCGCCCAGACGACACATCAGCCTCTGGTGGATGGTGTAGGGGAAAACACTACAACACAACCCCGTTTCCTAACATCCAGTCCGTAGAACAGAGAGAATACACCTCCAGGAGGAATACTCGCAAGGAATTCCTCAACCAATAAGATTCAAACCAGGGAACGTTTTAATTAGACAAAAACAAAAAACATTCCAGTTTTGTTTGCTGTAAAAATAAATAAATAAAAAATGTATACCTTAAACTCAGAATTTAAAAGTTGTACTTGTAAATTGTAAATTAAATAATTTGTCTATAAAATATAAACATTTTATTACTCAATTTTTAAAGTAATAAACAATCTTTGATCAGTTTAAATAAAATTACAAATTTAAAGCAACACTAAGTAATTTTTTTAATTAAACTTTTTGTTATGATCTGTGTTTTTGGTTTGGTTTAGTTCATTATAATTTAGTTGTTGTTATCATTATTTATATTTAGTTATTGTTTTGTTTAGGTTATTTTCTAGTTCTGGTTGAGTCTTTGTTTTCTCCTTTGCTCTCTACTCTCTCTTTCTCCCTGTGTGTGTGTGTCCCCTCATGTGTTCTCATTATCATTCACATCTGTTCTAAATCATCTAATCTTCTTCTCCACCAATCCTCAATACTTTAAGCTCAATCACTCACTCACTCACCGCTGGATCGTTTGATTCCCTCCGTGTCTCTCTGCGCCTTCTCTTGCTTGTTCCTCCACGTCTCCCAGTAAGCCTTCCCCTCTTGCTCGCTGTTTCTCTGTCCGTGTTCTCTCTCTCCATCTTTATTCTCTCCCTGGTCCTGTCCTGGTATTTACTTAGGTTTTTGTTTCCCTGTAGTCTCCGGTTTCCCGTGCTTCCTCCCCCATCCTTTTCTCCCCTGTTCCCTGTCTCAGTTTATTTCCTTTACGGTTCCTTGTGATTATTATTTTTATTGTTGTTATTTCGTACGTTAGTTTATTTCCCCTTCCCCTGTTTTTACGCTGGTTTGTTTATTTCGATTGTTTTGTTTATTCACGTTTGTAGTCCCCGCGTCTCACTTCAGTTCTCTGTTTGTTTACATTCCGCGTCTCGCTTCAGTTCTCTGTTTGTTTACATTCCGTTTACGCGTTTTTCCTGTTCCGTTTCCGCTTTGCCCTTGCTCCTGTTTATGTTCATTATTCTTCCCCAAAATAAATTATGTATTCCCACTATTCCACCTCTGCATGAGTCATTGATCGCAACGTTCTGACACTTTTGGGATGATATGTCGACTTACAGCTTATTGAATGACGCCTCTGTCATTGCCCGAGGGGTCCATGTCGCTTTAACCGGCACCCACCTACCTTGAGGAGGGTGGCAGGACCCTGCCACTCAAAACAACTAATAAAATTAAGGATTTTATTTATTTATGTATTAATGTATTTATTTCATGATGGAGTTTTATTTTATTTAGTGACGCTTTACTATTTCAGCGACTTCTATTTCAAAACCCTCTTTTTCATTTATAGCTTTTTTTATTTCCTGTTCGTATATATTCAAATGAGGGGGTGGACTCTTATCTGTGGGGCGGCGCTGATTGCCGGAGTGCACCTGCTTCACAGGAACTTCAATCTTTATGACCATTCAGAGCAAAGGATTTCCCCGCATGTGTCCAGACTGATTTGTTTAGCGGGCAAAATGGATGATATCAGAGAACTCCAAGATGAGATAAAAACTTTTGACAGTGAAATCAAATGAGTAAAATGAATTGACATCCCATACTATTTTAGGCCGTACTGAAAGTTTTCTCGAAACGCCCGGGTGAATAAGAACTCTTCAAGATGTAGACATTCAAGATGATTTGTTGAACTTCTTTAGAGAGATGGAGCACAGTGTACTTGTGAGTGACATCCAAACTTCAGGCATGAGAGCAGGACGCCCACGTCTGGATCGCTGGTCGCTGTCCTTTGAACAGTATGGACAAGCGCCGCCCACAGATAAGACTCCGCCCCCTTTGAATATACAAACATGAGATAAAAGAACTTTAAATGAAAAATGGGGTTTTGAAATAAAAGCCGCTAAAATAGTAAGGCGTCATTACAAAGTAAAAGCGTCATTAAATAAAATAAAACTCAATTATTAAATAAATAAATAAAATACTTCATTGTGAAATAAATAAATATTGTGGAAAAATTAAAATACATAAAATAATAATAACAAATCCTTTTGAAATATTAATTGTACTCTATTTGATGGGGATATTAATTTATTTCATGAAATATTTATTTATTTAATTTTGAATGAAACATATGTTTTCCATATTTGAGGGTTGGAACATTATTTGTAAAAAATTTAATTGTGGCCAAAAAAAAGACAAATTAGGTTTTATGTTTGGGAGAAAATACTTGCTTGCTTCATAGAACAACATATTAAAGGTTAGGTTTATAAAGTTATAAGGTATGCATGCAAAAAAGGCAAATATAAGATATTTGATCCACCTGTGTTGAGAAGAACCCAGTTATGCTACAGCAGACTCAACATTTCTAATATTATTCGATTTTCTCACCAAGGATCTGAAAATAAAAACTCCTCACCAAAAACATAATCATGAATCAAAGCGATTGGTGTGACATGGTAGAAATGCACCTAATTACAAATTGTGCACAGATTAGTTGACCAAATTAAAGTGGTGAATTTCAAATTCAAGCTCCTCCAACACGAACACAATGATATTGCAGGTTAAATGTATGTATACTGTTGATCTGAAAGTGCACACAACATTAAATAATCTCTTAGGGTACAACACTGGAATGCAGTTAGTTATGTTTTAACATCATAAATGACAACATATTTTTAAACTGCAATCTCTCTTGCATGAGGGTTTTCATTATTGAAACCACCTATTTAATTTTTTATGATAAATCATATTGAGGCAAACTGTCCTGCATGTTTTAGAAGAGTTCCTGCTGCAACAGCTTTAAATATTCTTCAGTATATCAGACTTAGAGCCCTCCTTGATGACACATGTCTGAATGTAAAATACTAAAAACTCTCTTTTTTATTAATATAGTTAAAAGCAAGTTGAGAACATTTCAGTCCTGCAAATTAGAATAAACGTTTTTATTAATTTATCTCTTGAATTGTGTGTTCAAATTAAGCCAATCGTTGATCAATGGTGAGATAAGAGAGAGTTTAAGGAACTGTCTTTTTTTTCACATTAGAATATAGAAACATGATCTAGAATATAAAGACATGAATAAGTGGGTCTGAATGTTTTGGGCAGTGTTACTTTTAAAGAATAATTAGTTGCTGCTTGGATTGTCTGATCTGTGGCTTTTCTTCACTCCAACAATAATCCAATGAAATCACCAGTAGAAATCTTCCTTTTTATCTATACTGTGGAAAGCAGAACAAACCTACTTTCCTCAAAAAACTGTGGACAATCTAAGTAATCTGGATTCTTTGGACAGTTCTGACGTTTCTGGCTGGTCTTTGGCCAAAGCTTTAAACACTGTGACTAAGCAATATCTCAAAACTATGACTCAAGTGGCTAAACTATTTAAAAAGCCATTTGTTTTGCGTTTTGAACAACATGAAAATGTTTTAAAATTTGTACTCCTCTGTTTTGAACTAAAACATGGAGAAATTCAATCTGATTGTATCAGTGGTTTGCTTCTGGGTTTTATTTCAGGGGAAATTATCTAAGAAGTAAACTGAGACGAATATCACAAGTTTCATGGGGCGCTCTACTGTAAAAAACACGACTAGATTTTATTAGTTTGTTTAGACTATTACATTCCACAATGCATTGCAAATATCGCCACAGAGGCATTTGACTCAAGCTTGCAACATTTACCTGGTGGCGAGACTTGTAATGTTTATAAGACCCAGAGCGATTGCTTTGTTCAAATCTGCACAAATAAAACCGTACCAAGGAGGACAAGCAAACCAGAGTTTATTATGAATTTATATTTTATTCAAAACTCAGTTATTTACCAGAGTATATTGAAACTCTTCTGGCATCAGGATAAAATCAAGAAATAGGATTTGGCTGAAGTGTGAAGGCCAAGTTCACATTAGATTCAACAGAAATTCGTGTTCCAGAGTTTAATACATGAGGCAGTAAATGTTATGTTTATGTTTGTGCATTTAGCAGACGCTTTTGTCCAAAGCGACTTACAAAGTATACACAATGTTATACCTATTATCAATCTGTCCATAAACTATCTAGAGCAAATCCTAAGTTAGAGTCAGTGGTGACAGTGAAGCGATAGAGGGAAGTACATAGAGAGTATTAGAGGGGGTACAGAGGTATAGGTAAGAGTTAGGATAGGAGATCCTCTTTGAAGAGGAGGGTCTTCAAGAGTGTAGCCAGGGGTACTCAGTGAAGCTCAATGAACAGAGGGGTGAAATGAGACTTTCTGGACCGATTGAAGACCAGATGCACAGCCGTGTTCTGATGTCTTTGTGAAGGTTTACAGTACAGGCTGGGAGACCAATCAGGAGTGCGTTGCAATAGACAAGGCGGGAGATAACCATGGATTGCCTGGCCGTATCTTTCTTATTTTTAGTAATGCGAAGCGACAAGATTGAGAAACAGAGGCAACATGATCTTTAAAGGTCAGCTGGTCATCAAGCATGGCACCCAAGTTTATTGCTTCCTTTAAATGAGATGTCAGGCTACAGGTGAATTCCTCAGACCAATCAATATAGATCTGATCTCCCCTACAGTCGGAGTTGCAGAGCAATTTGTCGACAATATCCTTAATCAGACAGACGCGATGGCAAAGTAAAAGACTAAAACGGTCAAATGCAACCGAAACTGATCGATACTGTGCTGATGTTTATGAGACAAGCTAGCAGTTACTGCTAATGCAGTTCATCAGATGGAATTTAATATAGGAGAACAATAAAGCATTGTAATAAACAGCTCACTTAACCACGGTAGGAGCTCATAAATGTAGAGAAAAAGAGACTGACTTACCATCATTAAAATAGTCGATTATGTTTATCTGGAGATCAGTCGGGACCGTCTAGTCAGATCGTGTTAGTCACGCAACCGGTGAGACTTGGGCCTAAAATAAATGGAGGGAGGTCGTTTATACAACGGATGTGAATCTTATCTGCTTTCCTTCAGCAGCCAGGTGCTTAACAGCCCTGTGGGGTGACTGTTCTGTAGGAATAATTCATGTTATATTAAGTCTATTAAGACTCTCCTATCTCTACATTAAAACGAATACAAAGAGGCTCAAAGGAGGTATGAGCCAACAGCCTTTACTCTGCAGGCTCGTGTGTTGCATTCACCCGAAAGCCTCTTTTCTCTGGTGAAGTCATCTTGTCAAACTGTTTGGCAGGATTGTTGTTTGAACTGAAGGATTGGAAATGTATCACTGGGTCTAATGGAGCATGAAGATCCGCCTGCAAGTCGAGAGACGCTTTAATCAATCGGAGCTTTTACCGCCACCTTTCACACCATGACACCAGAAATAAACCAACAGAAATGAAGAAATAAAGATATAATGTATTTTTTTTACTAACTATAAGATTTCTCTTACAGTTTTCGAATCAATTAATCTTTAAATGCTTAATAAATCAATAATAAGTTTATTATTCATTAATTAAAGGCAACAAAAACACAAAACTAATGTCTTTCTTGCCAAATAGTGAGCCCAACCCAAATTTAGAGGGGATATATTAAAAATGTATTTCTTAGTTACCACCTTTTATGAACAACAGGCCAGATTTTTTGTTTAAGATGGATTTATAATTTGAATGAACATAATTTCTGATAAAGTGCCTTATGTAAATGATAAAATGTTGAATGTAATTTTAAGGTGACTGTTAAACATTTATAAATGTCAAAACGGGGACTTACCGTAAAGTTTAGCGATGCTATTATTTATTAATGACAAAGTATAATTTGTAAATGTTTAATATATGCAGGTTTGGAAGTTTTTAATAAACCGTGTTATGCTTTACAATACAAAAAAAGCTATTTATACAATGTTTTTTGGTCACTAATAAAAAATAACTCTTTGAAGTTTAAAATTAAAATTCCTTTGATAGTTGTTAATATATAATAAAAAATACTATATTAAAATATCAAGCTTAGCAACTTCACGTGAAATATTTCGTATATTGACAAAGGATTTGGCTCACTATTTGGCAAAGAAAAATCAGTTTATTCTGTTTGTTGAGCTTCATAATTGCCTAACAGTGACTTATTAATGACTTTTAAAGTGTTTACATTCAGTAACATAACTATAAGCTATTTATTAGCTATAAGGTGAGACTGCAAAATATTATTGTTTGATTTTTGAAAGGCAATCTGGCACGACTCCTGCACCAACAGTCTGTTCGTCCCATGGCCAGGATTTTATCATCCACACTAGGTCACTAATGGGAAGAGTGCATCGATATAAAATGCTTCTTAATGGACTGGAAACTCGCAGCAGGGCAGATGTTACAGCGTTTTACAGAAACAGAGCGTTGGACGGAGGGTTACAACGAGAGGCGGCTGGCAGAAAAGCTAAAGTTCACCATTATGGTCCTACATGTTGAAATTTACCCATAAATACTTAAAGTCTGACCAGAGAATGTTCGCAATAACACAAAAGTCGTGTGTTAAGTTATTGAAAGACCATCATTTTAAAGATTTTTATGATAGTATTAAACCCCTGTAGGACATCTAGAGAAACAGGAGAAAATCTTTAACAATGCAAACTTCCTACTGTTGTCAGGTTGAGTCATTCTGTGCTGTTTCCTAGGTGGCCACGGTGGTCGCTGTTGCGGGGCTCCAGGATGGAGCTCCGTGGTTCCCAGGTGTCTCGGGTTGGCACTGATGAGCAGAGCCGTATAAGAGGAGTGTTGATCCACTATTCGGCGCCTGAGTGTTGCCTTTGTTCGGTAACTCTCAACCTCAGTGCCAAATTAGTCTTTAGACTACGTTCCGAGTTTTTGCTAAGTCTGTCTTCCATGACAGCGATTATTCCCAGTGTGACGATTGCTTCCTGTATTGTTCCCAGATTCTCCGCGTTCTTAGCCTGCGCTCATACTGCCGCTGCTAACTACTCCTTGTCTTCCTCCTCAGGTTCCCTCAGTCATATCTCACCCAACTCCGGAGAAATCTTATCCCGCCTGATCACAGGTATACCCACTCCTCTTCACTCTGCTCGATCTGCCTTCCCCAGCATACCCC